>JAVKPL010001976.1:17500-173570 GCA_032173675.1 Gastrolobium villosum | reverse complement strand
TATTTCGGATATGTTATCTTTTCTTTTTCTTTTTTCTTTTTTTTTCTTTTTTTTTTTTTTGTAAACGGATATGTTATCTTTAATACGTATATTTTTTCTTTAATGCGTGTATTTAATTCCTTCAAGGATATTTCTCATTCAAGATCAAGACATAAATTCTTTAATAATTATTATATAGTTTTAATTATAGGAATACAATTGTGTTTGATTTATTTACCTTCTATGAAAATATTTAATTTATTGAAATCACTAAAAAATGAGAATAAAGAAAAAAGAAAGTCAATGGATAAATAAATAAAGAAGACATTAAGTTCTTTGGCATTATACCTTTATGGCGGTGATAAAATAAATTTATAACTTTCGGAATATTTTTTAGTTAATCTGCGGTTTAAGATTTTGTATATTATTTTTTAGTAGATTAGCTTGATTAATTTCTACTCTGTTTTTTTTTTGGTGAAAGATTTCTACTCTGTTTTTAAATTGCCTATTAAAAGTAAAACTCTAATTAATGATTATACTGGATATTCATATAATATTTCGTTACAAATAAGTCAGTTAAATGAATTGATGTTTTTGAAGGTCTGAAATAGTTTATTATAATTAAGTATTTTTATTACAAATTTATCTATTCACGCGACTAATATAGTTATTTAAGCTAAAAACAAAGAGGAAGGTTATAGTTAAAAAAAAAAATTTACAATCTCTTACAACCATATCTTGTTACCATTAATTTCCGATCGGTTATTATTTATTGTGAATTAATAATTAATTAATGAGTTTAATTTGCTAAAATGATAACCGTTGATTGCCGGAAATCAACAGTAATATACGATTGTAAGAGGTTATAAAAAAAAGTCGTAATTATAGCCTTCCCAAAAATAAATATCTGTACATCAATTTTTGAATATATAACTATTATATAATTTATCCTACTATCTTCTCTATATGAGATAATTAACTCATGCGATATAAGATAGATAGATCCCTAAAATACAAGATGATAAAACTCTCCTTTTTAGCTTTTTCATTCCTATCTTACCATTTCTACCAAATGAGCGCTAAGTATTCTATGGTCGTTTGGTCTGACCGTTTAGTTATTATCAGTCAAAAGTATCATTATTTCTTTTGTAAGATTTATAAATGACTCTAAAAATTCTAAAAGACCTGTTCTAAAACAATTATAATAAGTAGTTAACCTTCACAAGTAATTTTAATTCATTTGTTCTTTAATTAGAAAATGGGATTTATTATTCTTATGTTACATAAAAAAAACTTATCTCCTACACACAAATTCAAGGTGGATCCCATTTTACTTTTCCTCTCTCTTTCCTTGAAAGTGGACCTCACTTATACACATAAGTCAGTGGGAGATAATTATTATCTGATACTACATAAGAAAACTATTACCCTTAAAAAATATACATGTTCCTTGAAAATTCTTAAACTCCGATGTTCTATTTCTTTTCCAATGAAGAAAAGTGCCAGATCAATAATAACACTCTTTTTGTGGTTCACATATTATTATATACAATCATTTACCATTTTCATTCTTGCGGTCCTCGTCTTCGGCGTCGTGTCATGGTCTTCAAAGTTGTATTCACAAAAGAAAAGCTTTTATTATGCTATAAGAGGAGACCACGCATTACACGATACTTGACGATGAATAGCTACCATGCCATGTGTTTACTGGACCACCCAGAAAGTTCACAATTTTGGGAAGTAGCTTTCAGAGTGTGGGAACCCCTGGGACATTACCATATAGTTGAATACGTGACACACAATACAGTGTCAAGCAGATAAAGATTACCCTTTATGACTATCCAAATAACCAATCAAATCATTTTCTCAAGAAGAAGTTTTAAGTCAAGCCACCACAATACCACATACTTCGCTGTGCTGGCATGGGTAGCAAATGAAGATATGACTTGTTTTTACCCCAAACAAGTTACTTTATGCACGAAAGCATAATTTAATATTTGGGTTTTATAAGAGTTATGTTGTAGGAAAAATGATTGTGTTACGTTATAGAGATTTGTTTTGCATGCCAGAGTTTTTTTTTTACTGCGGGCCCCACAAAATGTTATGTGTCTAGGAAATTTTTTATGGTCATATTAATTGATAGATGATAAATTCTTAATATTTATCATTTTTTTTTGTATATCATTTAATATTTATCACTTATAACGTGGAAGGATGCAAAATAAAATTCTATAACGTCCCCCTTTAATAAATAAGAATTGCAAAAAAGGGCATTTTACTCTCATAGGTTAAAAATGTGTACGGCATACGTTCCTCCACTGTCACTACGCGTCACTTGACCCTAAACAGCTAAACCACGAAAAATCTATAGGTACGTTGTCATTATCAATTACTAGTAAATTTTTTAGAGTCTTTCCAAGCAGTTATGTTAATGAGAATTCTCGATGTGTTTCATTTTTCATTTTTTAAAGGGTTTATCTTTTTCTTATGTTGTAGAAGAGAGAGAAGGGGGTTAAATGTGAATCACATATTTTATATTTAAAAAGAAAGAAAGATTAATTGGCACGGAAAATGAATTTGTATAGAAAAATGATTTACTCTCATGTAACATGAGAGTATTATCTCCCTTTTTCAAATCGATGCTCGGAGCTCTAATGGGAAATATTTTTTATGGTTCAGGACCACCAATAATTTGGTGCTCCCTCTCATAACATCAATTTTTTCTTTTCCTTTTTACCCCTGCTATTTTTTCTTTTTTTCCACTTTTACCCTTTCATTTACATTAAGGGACCACCAAAAAACGGTGGTTCCGGATCACAATAAATAATCTTGCTCTAATCGACCATACTAATGAATTGGGCCTCAATGATGATCAAACTTATTATATTTTGCACAGATTAAATTTTAGGCTCTATAGCTTTTGTTGCACTGACACCGATACGAGACACAAGATATGACACGACAAGACACTCCGATACGTTAATTTTAAAAAATGTTAAATTTTGACACATTAGAACACGTTTTGATATTATATAATATTTTAAGTTACGTAATGTATATTATATTTAGTATTCAATAATTTAATAACAAAATAAAGCTAAACTTATAATATCCATAAATTTTGCAAAGAAACATAATATATATCAGACGTTTATATTAAACTCAATAAAATCGTAATCGTAACTAACGAATCTAATAGTTGGAACTCAAAATGCAACGTAATTTAACCTTTGACTATTTTTTGAGTATTTGCAACAAGTATTAGAGTGTCGGAAAATATCAAATATGACACGTCAGATGAAATGTGGTGCTTCATAATGTATAATTGTGATGTCATAAAATTAACAACTCTTAATAGTATTCTAACTTTTTGGTTGTTTGATGAGTTGAATAGTAATTAGCATAATTTAAACAAACTAAAAAACGTAATTTTATATTAAATTCAACAGCCTTACATAAAGTGGAAAGTCCATTCACATCATCGGAGCAGAGAACAAAAAAAAAAAAACAGTAATAATAATAAGGATTAATCTTTTCTTATGTTATATAAGAAAAAATTAATCTCTTACATATACAAAGTAGAGGAGAGAGGACAGATGAGAGGGAAAAAATATAAAATTAGCTCTACTTTTGATTTGTGTGTAAGAAGAAAATATTTTCTCATATAATTATAACATAAAAAATATTAATCCTAATAATAATAATAATAATAATAATAAAAAAGTGGTTAAGAATGATTGACTTATGCCATCTTAATCAGGGTCTTTCAACTAATAAGATAGTGGCATTTTGCGGTTGACGTGTGGGTCAACTTTGTCTAGACTAATTGCGCTTCCTATTAAAATTTCCCCGTAATCTCCTCGCCAAGTAAACATCTGAATTCGTTTATAAAAAAAAAAAATTAATTGGGGGAAGATAATTAGTTATTACGAATATAAAATCTTATCAGATAATTAAAAATCAAAAAATTAATTGGGGGAAGATAATTAGTTATTACGATTATAAAATCTTATCCGATAATTAAAAATCGTAAATATCTCCATTTAATTCTTTTCAAGAATTAATAAATATAGATTTTTAAGTATTAATATAATTTATATATATATATATATATATATATATATATATATATATATCAGATTAAAAATTTTACGTTTTTAAATATTAATATATTTAACATTAAATTTTTCCCAAACGAATTCCACGCACGACTTGCACACTGACTTTGTCTTGGGCTTTCAAAAACGAGGTTTAGGTTAATTTTGGAAGTGTCCTTCTACTTCCGTTCATTTTCTCGAGAGGAAAACTATTTGTAAACCATTTATTTCAAAAAATTCGTGACTAATGTGCAGCAATCAGTATTATGTTATAAAATTGATAAAAGACAAGAGAAAGTAAGAAAGAAAAGAAACTAAAGTAAGGTGGAATATTGATTCTCATTCATCATCTCCGTTTCTATAGGATTCATGTCCTTATATACGACTATACATTAACAAGGGAGTAATTACATATCAATACACCATTAGTATAGTGGTTACAAAGTGTTATGGAATATATCCACATCCTAACTATCTATCCATGAATCCCTTAATGGATAATGCCATAATTATCTTAACAACATAAGATGATAAAGATGAGGAGATAAATCCTGATCCCTACAAATGAGATGTTCAATCCTACATCAACTGGGAGATCTAAGTAACTCAAGCACAAAAAGTAACCCATATAAATAAAGGCTAAAGACCCCGGGTACACACATTGAACTCATTTACTATTATTGCCAATACTATGCACACACCCACGTCTTGGCTATAAGCCTATTGCTTGTGCGTATTGATTGTGATATTAGCTATAAGCCAACCAATATATGTGTCTCTAAGATATCTCTGAGCGCTTACCTTGCGGCATAAGTCTACGGTTCTCTAGGACCGAACATTGGCGTCGTCTGTGGGGACAATAAAATTTGATTCCCATTCCACGACGATGAACACTCGTGCGACATCCAGTAATGCTCAGCCCCAACCACCACATCAGTCTGCCATTGGTTGTCTCTAAGACCTCGGGTATCTAGTTTTTGTGGAGGTGGAGCTCGGTTAGGTTGGCACTGAGTCACTCCCTATCACGACTCGAAGCAACACTGCGGCGAAGTCAGCACGTCAACTACCACCAGGTGAAGAACTCGGAGCTGGTAACCATATAGCTGACACCACCCTGGATGCAATCCTTCAAAGGATGCAAGACATGGAGAAGAGATTTCTGGCTCAACAGCGACTAGATGCTCAAAGAATTTAAGCACTAAAAGTTGAGCTACGAAATCAGAACGCAGAAGGTCGAGCTGGAAGAGAAGGGCGGGAATGCCGAAATTCAGTAACTGATCACGACCAAGGAACTCAAAATGAGAACCACCATGAAGACGGAGGTTAGGGCAACGAGCAAGGAGATAATTATCTCCATAATGAAGATGCTAATGACAGTCTGTTCATTGAGAGGTTCATGAACTTGGCAATTCCGCTGAGATTCAAAAAAGCCAAAATACCTCCCTATGAAGGAAGTCAAGATCCCGACGCCTATTTAGAGGCTTTTAATATTGAGATGCTTTTCAACGGGGATAACTGGACCCATCAAGGCCAGAATCTTTTGCGACGACTTTAACAGGTCAGACAATGGCGTGGATCACCAGGCTACCCAGGAACTCAATTGATTCATTTAAGGACCTGGCTCGCACCTTTCGCCTGAACTTCGCCACTAGTAAAGCTTATCTCATGCCCGCCTACGTAGTAGGACAAATTCGGCAAAGGAGAACGAGTCGCTGCGAAAATATCTGGATCACTTCAAAGAAGCTGCCCTCAAGGTGCGACATTTAAATGAACCAGTTCATCTGCACCTGATTATCTCGAGACTGGATGGTGAATCCCCACTGGCCAGATCCATTTATAAGAACATGGTCTATGACTTGGAGGAGTTCAGGCGGAGGTCGAAAAAATACATTGATGTTGAAGACATGCAACAGGTATATGGCGAATCTCGAGGTCGAAGCCCAAACCGCCAAAGTCCAAACAAGAAAAACAAAGGACAAAGATCGGTAGGGATCCATGAAGGCATCCGATCTCACCACAAAAGGTCTGATGAATGCTCCTCGAGAATTAAATTTGACAGTTATGCTCCACTCAATGACTCAAGATCTCGGATTTGGAAAGAGGTTGCCCAGACTGAGTTGCATAACGTCGAAAGACCTAGGCCCATAAAGAACAGATGTAGCTTGGATAGAACCAAATATTGCACCTTTCACGATAGAAATAGCCATACAACAGATGATTGTTGGGACCTCCGCGATGCTAGTGAAAATCACATCAGAGAAGGAAAGCTCAAATACTACCTCATCCGTACTAAGGGAAAGAAAAATGGCAAGCATAAACAACGAAGTCAGAGCAGAAGCCCAAGCCCGAAAAAAATCTTCATAGATCCCGGAAGACCTGCAGAAGGTCGTCCCTTGCCACACTGATGTCTTGGTAATCACTGGGATGTTAGTCAACTATCGGGTCAAAACAATCTTCATAGATCCCGGAAGCTCGGTTGACATGCTCTTCTAGAATGCTTTTCAGAAGATGAACTTAAATGAGAAAGATTTGAAACCATGTGTTATCGAGTTGATTGGTTTTAATAGAGAGCCATCTCCTTCCAAAGGCTACATTGACTTAAAGCTAACATTGGGAATGAATGAAGCATTCCAAGCTGGTAGAGTCCGCTTCATTGTGGTAGATGCCACCTCATCTTATAATGTCATAATTGGCCACCAAGCATTGAAAAAGGAAAGATCAAAGAATGAGGTCATCATCATAAGAGGAGATCAGAATGAAGCCGGAGAATGTTACTACGAAACACTCAAAGTATCTTAGGGCGACCCATCATCCCTCCCTAAAAATCAGAGAAGGAGAAAAAGTCTCATCCAAAGACTGATTTGTATATATGGTTGAGCTAGATATGAGAGAGGAGCTTCAAGCTTGCCCAAAGCCTCAAGACGAACTAGAGGTCGTTAACATAGGAGTGGATGGCAAGCGCCACACTAAGGTTGGGAAAAGATTATAGGCCGAGATGAAGATGCAAGTTGTCTCATTTCTCAATGAGAATTCCAACGTATTTGCATGGAAGGCATCTGAAATACCAGGAATAGATCCTATCTTCTACTATCATAAGCTTTCCATGTATCCCGAATTAAATTCGGTTTCCCATAAGAAGAGGAAAATAACGAGCACGTGGATGAGCTATTGGAGGTCGGATTCATCAGAGAAATACAATATATCACATGGCTTTCCAACATCGTGATGGAGAAGAAGCCCAGTGGGAAATGAAGAATATGTGTGGATTACACTGACCTCAATAAGGTCTGCCCAAAGATTCATATCCAATGCCCAATATAGACTAGTTAGTTGACAACTCACCAGGGATTCAGCTCTTGCCTTTAATGGATGCATATTTCGGGTACAACCAAATCCCACTTTATCCAAATGATAATGAGAGGACCACCTTCATATCCAGAAGGGAAACTTTTGCTATAATGTCATGCTTTTCAGTCTCAAAAATGCTGGGCAACATACCAAAGGATGATGAACCGAGTTTTTCATAATCAAATCGAAAGAAATTTGGAGGTCTACATTGACGACACAATTGTCAAATCAATTCATGTTGAAAGACATGTGGCCAACCTAAAGGAAACTTTTGAACAACTGAGAGCTCGACGTATCGAGCTGAACCCGGCCAAGTGTGCTTTCGGGGTGCCAGCTGAGAAGTTTCTGGGCTTCATGCTTACTAACAGGGGAATCGAAGTTAACCCTGACAAGAGCAAAGTCATCCTAAAAATGAAAGAACCCCAGAATAAAAGATAGATTCAACAATTGAAAGGTAGATTAGCTGCCCTGACAAGGTTTCTACCAAAGTCGGCTGAAAGATCCCTCCTTTATGCTCCTTAAAAAGAAGGCTGGATTTGGATGGGGAGAGGATTGCAAAATGGCATTCGAAGAAATAAAGAAATGCCTCGCTACCCCACCAGTATTGTCAAAGTCTGAACCCGGAGAGACATTAATCTTATATCTTTCAGTGGGGGAAGAGGCAATCAGTGCCGCCCTAGTAAGGGAGACAAATAAGGGACAATAACCAATATATTTCGTAGGACGGACATTGCAGGGACCTAAGCTTAGATACTAAAACCTCAAAAAGGCGGCGTTTTCTCTGCTCACTACGGCTAGAAGGCTCCGACTTTACTTCCAAGGGCATCCCATTGTCGTACGAACCAACCAGCCCATCAGACAAATATTGAATAAGCCAGATCTAACAGGTAGGATGATTAACTGGGCCGTTAAACTTTCAAAGTTTGACATATCATACGAACCTCGACATGTAATCAAATCTCAGGCTTTAACTGACTTTCTATTGGAGCTTACCCCTATCAAAGGGAAGTCACAGGAAAAATAAGATCTTTGGACGATTTAAGTCGACGGATCCTCAAACTATAAAGGAAGAGGAGCCGGGGTAATAATTGAAAGTCCAGACGGGGTGTCAGTGGAACATTCACTGCACCTCGAGTTTCCAACCTCAAACAACTAGGCTAAACATGAAGCTTTCATAGCAGGAATACTACTAGCGAAGGAGCTCGGTGCTAAAAGAATAAAGATACTTAGTGGATCGCAGCTCGTAACTTTGCAAGTAGAGGAGAAATACCAAGCTAAGGGTCCCCTCATGATGAAATACCTCTAAAGGAGCTGCTAGCCGAGTTCGAAGAGGCTATAGTCCAGTACATACCAAGGAATGAGAATAGCAGGGAAAACATTTTTGTCAAAACTCGCCTGTACAAAGAGCCCGAGAAACCACAGAACCATGGTGCAACAGAATATCCCGGAGCCGACATGCGTGATGTTAATAACCGAGAATGAAGATTGGAGAAGGCCCATAGTGGCTTACCTTGAAAAGGGAATCCTTCCCGATGAGGTTGTAGAAGCCAAGAAACTAGTGAGAAAATCAGTCTGTTATACTATAGTGGAAGGACAACTGTGCAATAAGGGGTTTAATACGCCCATGCTCAAATGCCTGGACCTAAGCAAGGTGGATTACGTCTTGATCGAGACCCACGAGGGCATTAATGGACACCATATAGGGGAAAATCACTAGCTCGGAAGGCACTTAGAGCAAAATACTACTGGCCCACCATGGAGACGGATGCTAAGGAGCATGTCAAGAGATGCTATCAATGTCAAAAACATGCACGCATTCATCATGCACCCCCAGAAGAGCTACAAACCATCACGACACCTTGGCCATTCTACAAGTGGGGAATGAACCTATTGGGGCCCTTCATCGCGGCTGAAGGACAACTTAAATGGTTAATAGTAGTGGTGGACTATTTCACTAAGTGGATAGAGGTCGAGCCCCTCACCACCATAACCTCGGCAAGAGTCCAAAGATTCTTTGAGAGAAATCTTGTCAGCCGATTTGGTATCCCCGCCGAAATAATCACTAATAATGGTACACAGTTCACTGACAAAAGATTCCAAGAGCTAATGGTCGACTTCAAGATAAAGCACCGCTTTGCTTCAGTTGAGCATCCCTAATCCAACAAACAAGTTGAGGCAGCTAACAAGGTAATCATGGATGGCCTCCAGAAAAGGTTGTTTGATGCCAATGGAAACTGGGTACAACAACTACACCTCATTTTATGGAGATACAGAACGAGTACCCAAACCTCTACGAAGGAGACTCCCTTATTGTGAGGCAATGATCCCGGTCAAGATCGGAGAACCGTCTTGGAGAAGGATGCAGAGACTGCAAGGAAGTGAGAAAGAAAACAACGAAGCGTTTACCATAGAGCTCGACCTATCAGATGAAAATAGGGAAAGTGCCAGATACAAAGACATGATGGCAAAGCGTCTTGTATCGACAAGATACAATAGAAAGGTACGAGCTCAGTCTTTCTAGAATGGAGACCTAGTACTAAAGAGAGCAGACATCGGCAACAAAAATGTCAGAGATGAAAAGCTCGCTACAAATTGGGAAGGCCCTCTATAGATTTAAAGAAAACCTGGGAAAAAGAGCCTATATTTTAGAGACAATCTCTAAAAAGCCCATCAAGAGAACTTGGAATGCGAATAATCTCAAAGCTTACTATAGCTAAGCCAGAAGTTCGATCTCCAAGAACCCATAAATAGGATTTTATTTCTATGCAAATAAGACGAGTCTTCGAGCTCAGTCATTAGATAGAATTTTAGTTCTATGCAAATAAGACGAGCCTTCGAGCTTGGTCATTAAATAGAATTTTATTTCTATACAAATAAAACGAGCCTTCGAACTCAGTTGTTAAATAGAATTTTATTTCTATGCAAATAAAACAAGCCTTCGAGCTCAATTTTTAAATAGAAGTTTATTTCTATGTGAATGAGACAAGCTTTCAAAGTGCAGTCCTTCAACAAGATTTATTTCTTTACAAATGAGATGATCTCGCGAGTTCGGTTGTCGCTAATGAGATTAAACGACAAGTCCTCCATTATGATGCGATATAAATGGGATCTCGAACCTATAGCTAAAGTAAAGCAATAACCTCGGAATATATAAACATCGAACTAAATTGCAGAGTTAAATTCAGAAGTTCGAAATAAAGACGACAATAATGTTCACATAAACCCAAAAAGGGGATCTAAGTCTCAAAAACAAAAGTTACATCATAAGTTGGCATATCGACCCCTTCATTCAACGTCATCGGAAATAACAACTTCATTGACTTCGGTCACGCCATCCTCCTCTTCGGGGATATCAGGGTCCGGAGTCCCAAGAATAATGAAACCATCCCTTACGTCATATGAAATGTCCATTTATTCCGTAATAAGATCGGGATTCAGAACTGGAGCCTGTTCAATTGTATTGTCAAAGGATTGGATGGCGGCATTCACAATTATTGACCGAGCTTCTTCAAAGTCGACTTGTACCCTCTCTAGTTGATCTTCCTTGTCAGCTAAACTCTTCGAAGATGACTCTTTCTCTATACTCAGATCATTCACCTTAAGATTGGTTGACATTAGAGCCTCTTTCACCTCAGCCAACTGGGAAGTAAGATCCTGAACCCTCACCTCTAGGTCAGACTTTGATTGGGCAAGCTCGTCATGCAGTTTCGAAAGCTCGTGCACCCTGGTGGTAAGTGACGAGTTGGAAGCATTGGATAAATCAAGCCTCTGATGGAGATCCTGGAAAGATTAGATAAGAGAAGCCATCTTCAACGATTCCTCTTCCATCTGAGCTAACATGGGTCGAACATCCAAGTTAAGAGGGGAACCTCCCATCAAGTGTTGAGGAGGTTTCGAATCAGCCATAAATCGGTCCAAAATCCTGACCCTCCACAGCTTTCCAGACTATAAGATCATAATATCCCCTTGAGGAGCACTAGGAGGGGGCGGAGATACCAAAGGGGTAAATTGAGAGGCAGAAGCCAAGGATAAAATCATGACCCCATCCACAGTAGTTGAACTGCCACCGGTTATGACATCAAGCTGCCTCTTCTTCGAAGTTTTAACATTGGGAGCAGCATCATCACTTGCTTTCCTTTTTGAAGAAGTCTTCTTCTGCAAAAATTTCTTGTAACTAGATCTCGTCATGTTAACTACAAGAAGAACCAAGAATTAGAAGACAATTCAAACAATAAGATGACATAAATTAGCAATGCCAGAATCATATACCGAGCATTTGAAAGATATTATCTCCAAATTTATCTACAATTTGACTTAGGTCGATAACACCAAATTCCTTAATATATCCCATTAGGACGGAATATGCCATCTTTCCGAGTTGGAAAGAGTTATCCCCCGAGTGATATAATCTTTAGGATGCCTCTGATAATGGTTCCGCATCCAATAAAGCTCGAACCGCGCTGACAAATCCCCATCATCTAACCATTCCTCGGCGAATTAGGGGAGAGAATCAGAACAAGCTGCCACCTTAAAATAGGACTCTTTAAATCCCTTGAAGAATTGGTTAGAGGGAATAAAAATACCCCGTCCTGGAGCACCTCGAAGGGTAACCCAACCCTTCCTTTCCTTGGCCTCGGCCCCAGACCGGGAAGTATGTACATTAAACAGGAAAAGGAATAAACAAAATGTACACAGAAGGTTGAGATATCCACACACTTGCTCGAAGCCTCGAACAAAGGCCCATGAATTGGGATGAAGCTGTGTAGGAGCAACTCGAAGCCTACAGAGCACGAAAAGCTAGAAGTTGGAAAGGGGGAACCGAAGTCCCACCTTAGTAATTAAATGTTGATAGAAAAAGAAAAAATAGGGTTCACTCTCATTAGGATCCGCACACACCGGATTGTCACATGCTAGAAGAATGTCAACCCCAGAAGGGTTTTCAACAGGAAGTTGGGTTATCTCAGCAACTGGCATGCTAGATCGCATGTGGAGAATCTCTAACAAAACCCAATCCTTAACATCAAGATCATCCACGAATGAAGACCTAGAACACAAAGGATGAATGTCAATACAAAATTAAGCTAGATCCAACCTCGGGCTACTGAGATCGGATGGTGATGAACAGGGATCTAAGGAAAGTGAAAGGGAAGAGCTGCTATTAAGACCAATGATAGGTATTTGACCCGATGTCGAATATCGGACTAACGCGAAAGAGGTGAGAGACCTTGGAAGGTCTAATTCAGATGAGGATGAAGTACAAGAACTCTCACTAAGCTCGAACAGAGGAATCCGATCTAAAATAGATTTGGAACCCGGAAAATGAGTCGGAGGTAAATCCCTTGATTTTACAAAAGTAGTATTATAAGAAGAGCTCGGCTCAGAATGAACCACAGGAGTTGAGACCAGAGGAGGTTCACCCCTACCAATGGTATTACCTATGCTAAGGGATTGTGTCCTCCTTGCCCTTTCCTACCTCATCCTCTCTCATAAGAAACCGACCTTCGCCTACCACGTCCACCTCGGGGACCTCGGCATGCCCCTCGGTGACCTCGAAGAAGTTGTTGTAACTTCTCATCTTCGGTATACTCCTTACCAAAAAGCCAATACTGAGCTGACCAAGGTAGTTATTTTATGAACTCTTATGACCAAGGTACTTATTGGAAAAACAAAGGAAACTTTGACGAAATTTCTAAAAATTGGCGGATTTTGAGTGAACTTTGGAAGAGCATATCTCCCTCCACAAAAGTCCAATAGGGACGTTCCATGCACCGTTTTAAATCTTGAGATGTCAAATACCTTGTATCAAAATTTGAGACTCACAGGAGGTGTGTGCTGTCCTGTAGAAGCCAGAGAGCATGGACGGCTCAGAACCCCCCGCACATGGGGCCGTCCCTGGCAGGTCTTGGGAAATTTATTCCCGCTTCGTTCCTTGGTCAAATTAGGTGTATAATATGTCAAATTTAAGCTTTAGGTGTCTAGTTTACTGTATAAAAATTTGAGAGCAATTTGTAGAGTGAAGTTTCCATAATAGTTGATGGAGTAAGGGTTGTTTGGAGCCCTGTTTGAGGTTGGCTGGCAGATTTGCTTGTCCAACTTCAAACGGTGATAACCGGAGCAAACAAAAACTTTATGACTCGAATAACATACTAGAAGATGATAATTTTGCGGCATGCGAATTCTCTGCAATAATTAAAATACCGAACCATGTTCGGATAGGTAGAAAACGTAAAAGTGAGATTTAGGCTAAGTGGGTTTATGGGAACCCCTTAGCGACTTGAGTGAAGTTTTTTATGATATTTAAGTAGTTTATATTATTATTCCGCAAAGAGTTATGAGTTACGATCACTGCTTTTAATTATTACGCTTTATTATTGTTTTAAATGCTCACGTGATAAAAAGGAAAAAATTTACTCGCATTTTTATAAATGAATTATTGTGATTGTAACCGCGCTTAATATCATAATCAATGTTAACAATACCGGTGTACAACGGGCTGTTACAGCTATCAGTTATCACAATTTAAGTTTGAAGTCACAACTTGTTTACTGGAAATTCCGTTTGTAGAAATTACTTAGCGAAAAACATAACCTGAGTTATGCAACTCCAATTGGGATATATAATATATCATTGAAAAGCTTGAGATGTCTAGTTTAACATATTAAAATATTAGCATTTTTGATAGAGAGATACAACACCAGTTTTGAAAAATGGTAACGATGTTTGATGTTGTATTCACAAATAGAGTTAATTTCTTTGGACTGTTTTCAAGGAAATTAATTATAGACTCTATTGTGCTTGTAAGGGGTGTTTAAAGGTTATGGGACCTTAGGGAGAGGACTTAGTCCCTCACACCTTGAGTTGGTGTCCCTACTTAAAGAATGACTACGTAAAAGATAATATTAAAATGAATGTTGTAACCTAGTATATTTGCTAATTGTCTATACATCTTTGAAATAGGTTGTGATTTTGTGACGGCCAATGGTTGTGGTTCTTTGAGTACTGAGAGTACATTGGAGTATTGTTGTAACAGTTAAGCTCTCGGTTCTTAGGGTGAGTCCCTTGTTGATTCCACCAAACTTCGCAGAAGGATGTTTTGATGGCTTATGTATATAAAATGAGAAAAGTGTTTGTCCTTTTAAATAACACAACTTATATCATTTCACTCTCACAAAGAGGTGGGACCCATATCTCCACAAAAAAAGAGGTGGGACCCATACCTTTATTTTTTTTTGTTCACTCTCTCTCCTCCTTTATCTATCTCTTTCTCTCACTTAAAATGACACAACTTTACATCATTTAAAATGATACATATTTTTCCCATATAAAATATGTTATTTTGCTATTTATATAAAATATGTTATTTTGCTAAATGAAATATTGAGATATGTATATGTGGTTTGTTTTGAAACTGAACTACGGATATGTTATTGAGTACCTATACGTGTAGGTTGCATCCCTGGGTGTACAACATAGTTAATAGAATTATTTCAAAAATTACATCTAATTACGATTGAATCCTTACAATGAGGATGTACAACATAGTAATTACCACCAGACCGTGTCAGGTTATTGTTTAAATTAATTACATCATTTAAATTATTTATTATATAATTATATATATATATATCCGGGTCATGCGGTTAAACCAATGATCCATCGGTTAAATCAGTGACCCAATATCTCAGCCGGATCAATGACCGATCCGGTTCTAATAACATTGCGTAAAATAATGCAATGCCTAATCATGAAAAATATATGAGTAAACACCCTTTTTAGTCCCTGGCAATATCTACGAAGTCATTTTAAGTCCCTGGCAATAAAAAAGGACCAAATTGGTCCCTGAAATAACAAAAAAGGGATCACGTTAGTCCTTCAGTGAACTCCACCGTAACGGCCAAACTAACGGTGCCCATGTGGCACGTTAGTGTGATGACGCGGCTTGGACGTTGCACAGCCTGTAAGAAGAGACGACGTCGTTTAGGTATCTTTTAAATTTTTTCTTTCTTTCTTCTTCTTCTTTCTTTCACCCATTCTTGGTTTCTGAAGGATATTTACTCTCTCTCTTTCTTTTTTTTCTTTCTTCTTCTTCTTCTTTCTTTCTTCTTTCTTTCACCACTGCAGTTAACTATGCAAGATGTGTGGTATCTAGATGAGGGCATAGAAGAAGTTTCAGAAGTTTACCCTATAGATGGCAATGGGATATCCCGTTTGCTATCAATCTCCCCACGCTCATCATCATCACCACTATCGCCGGATGAGGTTGTTGTGCAGTCATCAAGTCCACCACCTATGCTGACAAGAGAAATGTATCTTGTGCCAAAAGAAGATGATAAGGAACTTAAGAGTATACCAGAAGATGAGGCTCCTCCCAGTATTTCAGTTTCCCAACATGCAAAATAATATTTTTTCTTTCATAGCTTAGTCTTAGATGAGGTTGTCTTGTTTCGAGGAAAATATGCATGCTTTGTAACATTTATTCATTTCTTCTACCTTTCTGCAATGTGAGGAAGAGAGTAAAAACACATTTTTTATTTTAAAATTACTGACCGATAACAATTTATTGGATCTGGACTATTCCTAATATGAAAATTTCATTTAACATTTTATATGCATTAAAGAATAAGAAAACAAGGTCAAGTGTATATGCTCACATAAAATACTCCATCAAAGTAAAGAAACAAAGCATTAGTAGACGTGAGAATTGAGATGGTCACGACATAGTTATAAGCCAACTCATTTCTAGAATCGTACATTGTTCGAAACACGATAACAGTTTAAATCATGATCCACTATAGCAAATTATTACATAAAGCATTTTTAACAATTCCAAATAAATTCTTTACTTTCTGCTTTATCAGAATAAGACAGACAAGAATTGAACTGAACTGAACTTAGTATTACATCCTCATCTATGATGTAGTTACTTGTTCTATTTTAACAAAAATACATTAACGTAAAATATGTAAATCACTTTCATGCTTAAACATATTAACCATCACATAAATGAAACTAGTACCCACAGATTTATTACATGAACCATAACCTTCCTTCCCATGGAGCAACGCTCCCTGTGGGTGTGTTTCAAAAACCACATTTAAATAAATTCCAATATGAAAAATGGTTAAAATTGCTTTGATTCATAATATATGACATCATAGGCTTCCTGTGCAATTAAGAAAAAGCGACCTTCATTCCTTGCAAATGAAGAGTCACATTTAATTATATTTTCAATCAACTTCCTAGTTTACAGGATCATTTAGATACACTTAACCTCTTGCTAGTACATTATATGAATAGGTGACCAGTTTAATTATATTTAGCTGCATTCATCTTCTCAGAGTGTCCCCGCGAATGCCTCTGGTGAATTTTACATGTGTTGACGTATGTATATCAGGACTGCTGCTTCGAAAAAGTAAAGCTTCAAAGCAGAAAAAACTCCCTGGCTTGTATGATAAGATTTCAGAATAGCTGGAAAAACAAACTAGTAGAGCCATCATCACCAAAGGACTTGAGGTCTGCAGGTTTTACCAAAGCCCTGCACAATGGGCAGGTCCTTTCCCTCTCAAACCTGGCAAAATAAGATAATTAGGAGCCAGAAAACAGAAGAAAGAAAAGATATATAGTAGCAAAAAGAAAGCAATATAAGACCTGCTAACCTCGATACTTGTCTAACAAAAAGCAACTTGCAATTTTGTACGAATGCACCTTTTGTCCTTTATGCATATGGAGCAGAAAGCAACTTGCAAATTTATTATAGGTGAAAAAAAATGGACGAGTTTCATGTTCAGGAGAAAGCCTACTTGTCTAATATTTGGATGATGCCATTTTAATATGTAGTGATAGGATTGGTTGAAATTATATAGATTCCTCCTGTTCATGTCAATTACACATGTATATATCATGGTTCTCTCAGAACTGGTATTAATATAACTAAGAAGCACCCATTGCAGGTCTGGATACTATGTAATGATTGCAATGACACAACCAAAGTTTACTTCCACATTTTTGGGCAAAAATGCGGTCACTGCAATGGTGAAAGAAAGAAGAAAGAAAGAAGAAGAAGAAGAAAGAAAGGAAAAAAAGAGAGAGAGAAGATATCCTTCAGAAACCAGGAAATGGGTGAAAGGAATAAGAAGAAAGAAAAAAAATTAAAAGATACCTAAACGATGTCGTCTCTTCTTCCAGGCTGTCCAACGTGCAAGCCGCGTCATCACACTAACGTGCCACATGGACACCGTTAGTTTGGCCGTTACTGTGGAGTTCACAGAAGGACTAACGTGACCCTTTTTTGTTATTTCAGGAATCAATTTATTCCTTTTTAATTGCTAGGGACTGAAAAGGCCTTCGTGAATATTGTCAGGAACTAAAAAATGTATTTACTCAAAATATATTTTCCTAGCAGATTCGGGAAATCATGATTTTCGAAGAAAAAAAAAATTCCCAAATGCCGTAAAGGTTATGGATTCTCATATTCTCCGACATGATTGTTTCACCTGCAACTTCTCATACAGCATAGGCTGCTACTATTGCCTAGTCAATGCTATAATCTAACTATTTATTTCTATTTAATTTATATCAATTTCATTATTTATCTGGGTAGGTCACGCATAATAATTATCATATTAAGCTCATAGCGAGACTTATAGTTTAGTTTAAATTGTGGTAACTTCTCATTCCTTTTTTTTTTTTTTCCTTTTAGAAAAGAAAAATGCTTAGCCATTTCTCTCGCATCATAAAACATTAAAAGTTCACATGTTTACAAATTCATATCCACGTATCATGAAGTTCTTTTTCAAAGATTAGTAATTTTTAATTAACATAAGGATGAAATTAGTGAACTAATTGTGTTTTTATTTTTTTGATAGATAGGAAAGCTGATCTAATTTTTTGTTAGTTTAGGGACATGGGATCCGTGATGTTGTATAGGGCCATGGGATCCGTGATGTTGTAATTAACTTGTTTCGTTCTGAACCATGCGTCACGGATGCATTATACAAACAAGAAAAGACTCATGAATTTTGCACAAAATGGGTTATTAATACTACAAATTCAAATTACTAAAATTACTTGTCGTCTTATATATATGAGAGCGACAGAAAATTACAAAATATTATTTTTTAAAAGGAGTCGCTATTAAGGTCGATTTAAATTAGGAAAAACATTTAAGAAACATTTTTGTAATTAATTCATCATTTTTTTTGTAATTTTATATTTTTTATATTTAATCTCTTGTAATTTTTGTCTCTTCTTTTTAATTAATTTATTCAAATATTAGTTTTTGTCCTTAACAAAATTTGGTGTACATACTGTGTTTTAGTTCAAATCTGATTAGTGTTTGACACGGAATGAGTGGGAACCACACGCATAACGATGCCTATCAAGCTTGGAGTCGCATGATTCATCCATCAACCCCAACGATAGCACCTGGCCCAATACCACGAGATTTCTTATTCACTAACCTCATCTCTGCATTGAATAATTTCAATTGGTCAATGAATCTTTCTTCGAAAAAAAAGTATACCCTTTTTTTTAAAATTATTGATTATCATTATGATACTCAAAAAAAAAAAAAAAAAATTAGTATACGCTTACTATTATAACCAAAGTTTATTAACCTTAATAAGTTCATGAAATGTGACTTGAAACATGTGGTTTTAATATGAAAATGTAAATGAAAAGAATATCTTGTGAATAATATTAACCCCAAATGCATTGAGTTGAATGATTCTGATTTAAGTGTTAATGGGCTTTTATTTGTATTCTTCAGGCCCACCGGTTGATATTGTCCAAGCAAAATATAAAAAAATAAAGAAGACAAAGAATTAGGCTGAACCTTTACACTACAAGTCAGAAGAGTCCAAGGAAGGAAAGAAAAGTAAAGGAAGGAGAAAGAAAAGAATAGAAAAAGCAAAGGAAAAAGAGTGGGCCAATCTTTTACAATACAAATCAAAAGCCCAATTGAAGAAAGAAAGGAAAAAGAAAGACTCAGAAGCGCGGAGCTGAAGTTGAGACTTGCGAACCCTAGCACAGCCCCCGTGTGAGCAAACCCACCTCCGTCCAACCCTCATCTCAAACCGTCCATCCTGAGTCCTTTCTACAAATTGACCCACCAAGCCATATCGTTCCTTGATTTCGGTCAAATCATCAAACCTTAGCCCTCACCCATGGTCCCGTAAGTGAGTGATTCAACTAAAACACTGACCCTAGCCATTTCGAGTGAAACAGAAAATACCAACACTGCCAGTAACTGATTGGGTGAGCTGGAGTTTGTTAGGAGGGTAGGCTGAAGCAATTTTTGGAGTGCAATTACTGCCTTTGCAAAGGAATCGCACGAGTGGGAAGAGCGTGTAGCACACGTGCTGGTTGAGGTGTGAATCGTTCTGCACGAAGGAGCATCAACTATAAAAAGAAGGAGAAAAGCATTGTAGGGCTCTCTCTTCTCTTCGTCTCTGTGATTTTTTTAGTTTTTATGTTCATATTTGGAGATTTTTAATTTTGTGTAATTTTTCTGAGTACTGTAGCATAGCTATTCTCTGAATATAGTTTCTGCCTCGTAATTTTTAGTTGTTAGTTGTAATTTCCTTTGGATTTTCGTTGCTGTTTCTGAGCTCTATTCTTATGGATAGGAGCTAAATCTTTTAAGGTTGGGTGTAGGTTACACGAACCTCAGTAATGGATGCTTGTTAATCACTTTTGTTGAACTTTGATTCTCAGTTGTTTAATACTTTGCTTTATAATTAAATATTCTGTCATTGAGGCCTGATGGTAGATATTATGTTAGGAAGTAGTCATTGAGAGGTGACTAATTCTGGAAATGTGTTAAACACATGGACTTGATTGTGAGAGCATTCAAGGGCTTTCACTCAGAGATGAGGACAGCCACCATGTAATTTTGGACTGGTATGGCATGAGTCATTGCTTCATTTAGCACAGAGATGTGTAAATGATTGTTTACGATAAAATGATTTTAAGAGATTAAAATCAACAAGAAGTGATCCGTTAACTGATTAATAATTTGTAATTGTCATTCATTCCAGTGCTGTTGGGAAAGGTAAACCGAAGCTCAACCTAATTTTCCAAGCATTTTCGCAAACTCATTTTTTGTTCCTCTGATTTTTAAGTTTTTCAATCATCATTCTGTTTTTACAATTTTGTTTGTCATCTAAAAAATCTTTTTACATCAGATACTTAAATTGTCTTCTTAATATTTTTTAGATCCTGTAGCTCAAGAAAATTAAATCAGAAAATTCTAAAAAAGTAGTAACGTGGTCAATGATATTTTAAATTAGTCTTGTGATTATTCTGTTTTTATTTTTACTCTCTTTTTAGATTAGATTCAGTTTTAGCAATTGCACCTTGCATTTTTTAAAATTTTCGCCAAAAGATCCTTGTGGGAACGATAACTGGGACTCACAAAAGCCCTATATTACTTGTTGTCACGTATACTTGTGCTCTTACTTGCATAACTGTTAGCAAGGCACCAAGTCTTTGGCGTCGTTGCCGGGGATCGAACCCAGGTCACCCGCGTGACAGGCGGGAATACTCACCACTATACTACAACGACAAAATTATAGTAAAATAGCAGTCAAAGTAGCAGCCACTGAATTGTTTGATTATGCTTCATGATTGTGTTTCCTTTCCATTGTAACTAAATTAGCCAATTCCCCACAAATTTTCCACCTTCACCTCAGCCAAGTTACAAACTATGCAAGTTGTTAAAGAACCATTTCACCCAAAACCTTATGGTAGTAGGTAAGGGCTTTTTTTTTAATGATTTATATTGAAATGGTTCTTTAACTTAGTATCAGAACTTCAGGGACCATGAGGTCCCGAGTTCGATCCTCACTGCCCCCCACTTTCAAGTGGAATTAAAGAAAAATACGAGGCAGACCAAAAAATGGGCTCGTACAGCACAAGACAGACCAATAATGGGCTTGTGCCATATTCCACGCTTCAAGCCCAAAGGGCTCTTGCGTAAGGGGTGTGTTAGAGAATATAATATAAATCATTATAAAAAAGGCCCTTACCTACTACCTTAAGGTTTTGGGTGAAATGGTTCTTTAACACAAGTCCATTTGATTTAACTTAAGCCTGTGTGTCACTTAGGACACAAGAGCATCTTATCAAGCCTATGCTACGTCTTTTCCTAGTGTTTGATTGAGAGAAACATGACTCTTGAACATTGAGTGAATACTTCGTAATGGTGTTTTCGTGATGAAAGATCAATTACACATGTTTCATAGTTAGGAAACTTAGAACTAGAAATTTCAACCTTGTTTTGTGATCAAAGCAAACAAGGAGATTGACCATTTCAACGTTCAACTATCCACCGACAAAATTGAACACAAGCATAACCAATTAAGCTTCTCTTCTTTTCATTTAACTCTAAATAGTAAATATAAAAGCAGATGAAGTCCAATTTAAGCTACACGATGAATCAAATAATCTTATATAGGATATCTTGTGATGTGTTGACATCAAATACCAGATGTAACACCAGATTAGGGGTGTGCAAAATAACCAAAAAATTTGGTCGAGCCATGAACCGAACCGAACCGCCCCATAAATAACCGATTTTTAAAAACCGGTTTAAGAACCGAACCGGTTTTTAAAAACCGGTTTAAGAACCGAGCTGATTTTTAAAACCGGTTTAATAACCGAACCATTTTCGAACCAAACCATTTTCAAACCGAACGTAAATAATTTTTATAACTATTTTTTAAATTTTAAATTTTTTTCTTTTCAAAAGAGGGTCGACCCGAACCGGTTTCGAACCGGTTCCGAAACACTTCTGAACCAAACCAAACCATTTAAACCAATTTGGTTCAATTTTTTAAAAAATTCGGTTCGGTTCGACCCATGCACATCCCTAATTCATGTGAGGGTGCACATGGGGATTTTTGCTTCTTGTGTTAAAACCTTGTTTTCCGAACCACATTTTCTTACATTTATTCTGTGTCAAAAACAACTTTGTCCTATACAACATGATAAACTTGTATTACAACTTATAAGACTTCAAGCACGGAAAAAAGAGTTGAGTCCAAGCCACAAAATGGAGGGTAAATAAATAAAAATAACAAAATCCACAGTGTGCAGGTATCATTACATGGAAAAAATCTACAATATTAGTGTCCTATGTACATCCCACCAATGAGAGCAGTACAAATCAGCTCACATGTTTTTTGAAGGGAGAAAAAAATATATTATAATTATGTATTCTTCCAAATACATAGTTTGTAATTTTATTTTGAACTACCATCATACCCCGTTCTCAATAAAACAGATGTTCTCCATTACATTTTACAAGGAACATCTGTTGGGAACTCGGTTCCCTCAAACTTGGCTAGGAAGCCTTTTGTGCGGAAGTCAATCAACCAGATCCGGAGCACGGGTCTCGGCAGTACCTCGGCCTGTATATCACCAGGTGGGCAGCGCAACGGAAAAACCATAAAAAACAGGAGAGAGAAGAAGAACACAACCAGATTTTAACGTGGGAAAACCTTCTCTAATGAAGAAGTAAAAAACCACGGGACCTAGTCCAGATCAAAAAATCCACTATGAAAAATAATGGTTATAAGAATCAAATACACCAATATGGTGGTTAACACAACCTCTCCAACAATGGTGATAATCAAACTACCCTAGAGATGTTTCTCTCAAACTCTCCCTAGAGATCTCTCAAATGCAAAGCATAAAGCTTTGCTCAATCAATCAAACAATTTTCTCTCAAATTTTCTCTCAAACAAAATCCTCTCTTTTGCCCTAGCCTCCACCCCAACTAATGAGTATTTATAGGAGGTGGAAATTAGGGTTAGGGGTATTTTAGGAAAACCCCTCAAATGGGCTTAGCATTGAAGGAGAGCCCAACAACATCATTGTAACTGCTATTACTGTAAGGAGCAGGACTGAATGCAAAGAAAGGTGTACCGTTGGAATCTATAAGCCCACTATGTTCCCTTATAGGGTGTATGATCACTGTATGGGCGATATCTATGGCTTTGGTAAAGACCAGGCCACGAGATATTATCCCGAGTATAAGCAGATAATCAGTACAAGTATAAAGCTGTAAGAGAATTCAAGTAATAGGCTAAATAACGATACATAACATGCTTTTAGTTGTTCCCCCTGGGGGCTATTTATAGGGATCATGGTGTGGATGGATCAGGGAGGATGGTCGACTCTCCTTGGGATACACTCCTATGATAGCAGTGTTGGGCGGTTTAGGCGCTGACGTTGTGGCAGCGCTGCGTCCCTTGCTACTGGCGATGCCAGCGTTGGGCAAAGGGAGAGTTTCCCTTTGTGATACCTGTGGAGATTGCCTTTGGTGGTTAACGTCCCAAGGTAAGACGTTTTGGTGTATCTCTTGGGTGTGCTGCACCCTCAGTGGATGCGAAGGTCCACGTCAGCCCTTAGGGCTAACGTGGAACTGGAAAGGGGTTTGGGCCAGAGAAGTTGGGCTGCTGGAGCGGTTGGCCTGTTAAGGCGGTTGGGGCCTACTGGGGTGATTGGGCCATCCAGAACAGGAGCCCCCAGCTAGGTAGCATGCGTAGGATGGTGCCAAAGGGTTGGGCCAGAGAATTTGGGCCGCTTGGGCGGTTGGCCTGTTGAGGTAGTTGGGCCTTCCAGAACAGGAGCCCTCTAGCTTGGTAGCATGCGTAGGATGGTGCCAAGTTAGTCTTTGGGCATTATCTTTAGGGCGATCGTCTTGATTCCTTATATAGCGATATTGCGAATGGGAGAGTTTGAGGCGTTGGGTGGTCTGT
This sequence comes from Gastrolobium villosum, assembly GCA_032173675.1. NCBI lineage: Eukaryota > Viridiplantae > Streptophyta > Magnoliopsida > Fabales > Fabaceae > Gastrolobium > Gastrolobium villosum. The sequence continues at coordinate 149,383 of JAVKPL010001976.1, read as the reverse complement.
GTGGGGCGTTTGCTGATCAGCCCTCGCCAAAGTTGCATTGGGGCGTGCTCCGTATAGTGTGAGTGCGTTCTAAGGTCAGAAACTGCCGATCTAGAATTTGGGCGTTTTACCTTCTAGGCCTGGGATAGCAACAGTTTTTGCTTCCGCTCTTCAGGGGTGTTTTAGGTTTTTACCCTTCTGTCATGCCTCTTCGATTCTCGTGAAAGTAATTATGACGCCTCCTTAATCATTACAGGCTATTGCGTTGTTTCGAGATACGGCGCATTGAAGTGACATGATTGACACTTGACTTGAAATTACCGTCTGGACCTTTATCATATCCGTTCGTCGAACCACGTTACCCACATCTAACGGTTTGAGATAAAGCAGCTCATCATGACCGCCAATCATTCCTGGCTGCAACATCCAACGATCGGAGATCAAGCGGTAGTGTAATGACACGTTGCGTTCCATTTTTTCTTTAAAAAGGGGGAAATCAGTTTTTGGCGGACATTTCCTGACTTGAAACCACTTTGAACTTTTCTTCATCGTGTCCTTCCAATCAACCTTTCTTCCTCTGCGATTTGTGCATAATCTTCAGGTATAGTGTCTTACCTTTCCTTTTGATTTTCTTGTATATCTTTTCTTCTACTTCTTTGTTTTTGTTCTGGGTACTGTAAGGTTATGGGTATCCCTGGGTTGGTTTTACCAGAGGTTGAAATCAAAGAGGAGGAGTTTGATGAAGCCTTCGACTCAATCGAAGGCTGTACAGTGGGGGTCAGTAGTTTTTTTCCATCTTCGCGTTCTCTGGTTCCGGGGGTGGAGTCACTGCCCTACGGTAAAATTCCGGAATTGTTGGGGTTTTCCGAAGAAGAGATTTAGAATCTCTTACCAGAACGAGCTTTAGGGCCTGTAGTTCCTTATCTGGGTGAAGCGTCTGGTTCTGGTAGACGTCGTCCTAGTAGATCTAGGGGGCGACAGTCAGGGAGTTCCCACGAGAGGGTTAGGGCTCAGCCTTCTCGTCGTCGTGGTTCGGGCTCTTCCGCTCATTCAGTTGGGCGAGGTAGTGTTTTCCGTCGTCGTGCTTCTCGGCGTTCTGCCTTTGGCGTAGGGCGACTTATTCGCCCTTTGTCTTCCGTTAATCAGCTTCCCCAACATCGCCCACTTGAAACTTATTACAAACCTTCAAACCCGCCTGCCAATTCTTCACTTGCTCTAAGTACTTCAAAAGGGTACATACCCCCAATTCCTGCGTCTTTCCATCGCCGTAAATATGACGAGTCTACGGATAACCGACTGGGTAGGTTACATCCAGAAGACGGACGTCTTATTAGGTATGGTGTGTGGGACGCCATATATGAAGACTTGGGGCTTTATAAGATACCACCTGCTTGGTGGCCTTCTTCATTAAGCTACTCAGATTTTTATGCTTCGAGTTCTTCAGAAACTTCTGATTCTGATGGTAAGTAGATCCCCTTCCCGTCATTTTTTCTTGTAGTAATTGGTGTGGGTGTTGGCGATTGTAGAGGTGGGGTATAGGGCGAGGTGGATTTTCTCTTCTCTTTTTAGCCGTCGTCTTAGTTTGGAGGTCAAGTTGAGGATTGACAACCCGTTTATTACTCCAGGTAGAATTCTTTCCTAACTGATGGAGATTGTTCAGTCGGATACTCGCCTCGAGGTGCGGGAATGGGTAGACCCAGATATCGTTGCGTCATCCTCAAGTTATGCTGATAAGGACATTTTTCGTCATCATTACCAAACTGAGCCTGCGTTTATGATTACTGAAGATGGCGCAAATGAAGCCAAATGGCGACCGTTTGCGGTGACAAGTGACCGACGAGCTTGTGACGCACCAAGTGATGCCAAGAAGTCTGTATGGCGTTTCATGGTTTACAAAACCCATTTTACAAATCAGAAAGTGAGGTTTCCCCTCACAGAATTTGAGATGGAGTGTTATCCCATTTACAAGTCGCACCCTCCCAGTTGCACCCAAACGCTTGGGCGTTTGTTAGGGTATTTGAAAGTATATGCCGGTACTTTAAATGGGAGTTTTCTGTGTGGTTATTCTTTTATTTGTTCCAAGTATCGCCGAAGAAAAAGCTTGGGTGGGTCTCTCTGAAGGCAGGGACTTCGTTGGGAGCGATATTTGCTCAATATGCCAATTCATATAAGAATTGGAAACACACCTTCTTCTGGATTGAGCCGACGTTGGGGGATGGGGAGCTTCCATTTTTTGTTGATCCGGCGACTAGACAGTGCCGATTTCATTTGTACTGGACTAAGGCCCACTATGGGGTGCCCGCCGGTCGCTATTCTTATTCCTTTGGGAGCTTGAAGCTTGGAGAGCGTGCGGTGGTTGATTGGTTTGTGGAGGTTAAGGGATTTTTTCCTGTATGGCCGACGAAGCAAGTGTTGTGCCACAGAGGTGTGATGGCGTTCTGAGTGTTTACTTTATCTTCATTTATCTTTGTAGCTTCTAACGCCTTCTTTATCTTCATTTTGACTTGCAGTTGGGAGCATGGCAGCTGATTCTCTGAGGCTTGCTCGTGAAGCGGCTGCGAAGCTGCGGGCACGACAAGGCGAGGCTGTTCCAGCTCAACCCACTCTTGCGCCGAAGGATACAGGCAAGGGTAAGGCGGTGGCTCCAAGGAAAAAGGGAAAGGTTCACTCTGCCGCGGACATTCCTGCGGAGGAATTGAGGAGAAGGGCCAGCCAGCCGATAATTAGGGAGGCAACTGAGGCTGTTGGCAACTCTTCAACCAGTGAGTCCACGTTAGGTAGCAGGTCTCCTGCCCTGGGAGGATCCGATTTGAAGCGTGGCGCGTCCGCGAGCTTATCGCTGACTCGGCCGTCCAAATCTTCACGCCATGGTCATGTTGAAGGTGACGGTAACTCAATAGGTAGTGATCGGGTAGTCGATCCCCCTTCGACTGAGGGTGATCAGGTTCCGATTGCTTCGGCGGCTCAGAGTTCTCCAATCACCGCTACTGCGGTTCCTATTACGAGCGCCCTTTCTTTGTAGAAGGGGATCTTGCACGAGGATACCCTAACATAGGACGTCCCAACTTGCTGGCCCCATCGCGCCTTGATCGTCAACAATTACTGGATTGTACTCAGGTGGTTGTTGGTCGCATCTTTGCGATGCAGGAGATTGCCTTGGCGGTGGATGAGAAGTGCTCCGTGCAGGCTGATCGCCTTGACGATCTTGGGCGACAAGTGGATGTCCTTACTGCTGATGTGGGGCGTCTTGGCAAAGAGATTTCTGACAGGGATGCTTCCATCAAATCGTTGACAGCACGGCAGGCTAGTGTTGACGAAGATGTGAAGCGCCTGAAGGGTGAGAAGGGCGCCTTAGACAAGGCATTGGAGGATGTCAAAAAAGAAAAGGGCGTCCTCCTGACTGAGAAGGATGAACTTGCTGCCAAACTGTTCATGACTGAGGGGCGTCTTCATGCTAAAGATGAAGATCTTAACAAGGCCCTTGGTCAAGTTGAGAAATTGGAGGAGGCTCTCGCCAGCCTGATGACTCAAGCTTTCACTAGCGCTCTTCAGCAAGTTTCCATCCGATATCCTGGTGCTGACTTGACGAGTTTTGATCCCGCCTATGATGTGGAGGATGGTAAAATTATTGAGCGACTTGATGGCGACATCGTGAAGGTTATTGAGGAGGCGCCTGAGACTGACGATGATGAAGGGGCACGCGAGGCGCTCCCCGTTTCCGATAGCGAGGATGACCAAAGGGTCAAAGGTGGGTTTGAGGCCTCTGATGCATCTTTGCCTACGGATGTGGCGGGTGGTGGCAGCAAGATTATTCCTGATTAGGCGCTGGGCGGTGAAACTGAGGTGGTGAACGGTCCGGATGTTGAGGAGGAAAGGACTGTGTAACTTGTATAAATTTTTTCATTTTCTTTGTCTGCGGCTGGCGTGTCAGCCTCAGGCTTCTTCCTTTGCTAGTAATGAATCTCTTTTTCTTTCTTGGTGTTCTTGTCAGCCTCGGGCTTCTTCCTTTGTTAATAATGAATCTCTTTTTCTTTCTTTGTATTCTTGTACGCCTCGAATGAATGTTTATTAACTCTATTAAGCGTCGTTAGTAGTTCGGACCGCTCCGGTCCTAGTGTGGGCGTCGGGCGTTGGTTGGGGGTGAGAACCATCCCAATTCAACTATGGCGGGGTGAGTACCGTCCCGAGATTGGGCGTTGGCTGGGGGTGAGTACCATCCCAGTCCAACTGCGGCGGGGGTGAGAACCGTCCCATTATTGGGCGTTGGCTGGGGGTGAGTACCGTCCCAGTCCAACTGTGGCGGGGCTGAGAACCGTCCCGTTATTGGGCATTGGCTACTGTGGCGGGGGTGAGAACTGTAATAGCCCGTGTTAACCCGGATTGTTAACATACTATTGTATTAAGCCACGCTTAATTAAAATGCGGAATAGCTTTTTCTTTAATTCAATTATGACGTCATTAACCTTAGCCAACTTGATTACTTAACCAATTTCATAAAATACTGCCTGTATGTAAATTGCAAGACAACTAACTGAAATCCTCATGAATAAATATAAAGTGAGTGTCTAAAGCCGCAGGACTACAACACATAGCCTGGGTCAAAATCCTGATACTTTAATTACAACTTCAATTAAAAGACAATAGCAAGACCATGTGGCATGGACAAACCCCATGCTCACCAAATAAGGCACAATGCCCAACAACAGTCTCAACATAATAACATAATCAAAGCGGAAAACATCACAGCAGTCAACATCCAGCATGTCATAGATCTCAACTCAGCTCTGGCCTCCTGCCACCTGAGCCCTCAACATTACCTGGTCCTGAAATAAGCATCCCCAAACGTGGGGTGAGATCTCTAAACAAGAAATCTCAGTAAGACAAGGGGTCCTCAAGGATCTTCCACCCCAAGCTCACTTACATGTGTAATATAAGTTCAAAAACAGTATTTACAATATAAGTTCCAAAACTATGCGATGCAGCAGATAATCATGCCATGTGTGTTTATCAAATCTACTGGCCAGAGAAATGCAGGAATACGTCTAAACCCACATGAGTACAAGGAACACCGCTTGCACCTCACCCACAGCCTCACCATCTTGTATGTACTACATACTCAGGCTTACCGTATAGGTGGACACCACATGCATATCATAAAAGCACATTGCATATAATAGCTCAACAGCATTTCCAAAACATCAAAGCATGCAACACAGCATGCATAAACCACATCCCCATGGGACATGGTGGAACCACAAAATGGCTAAACCGAGGACACGAAAGCTTACCTTGCAAGCTAGCTATCCAAGCCAAGAGTCCAACCTCTCTTAAGTCCAAACACAGCAGTATCACAATCTGATATGGACCAATAATTTATCATTAATAATGCATCACAAGCATACAACTTAAAGACTACGCCTTTCCTTTACGTTTTACGTCTTAAGGCTTCCCACAAAGCCATAAGCCCTTAATCATATGATTCAGACTTAGTTTATTAATTACAGAAGTTCAACTTCCTTAATCTAGGGTCCACAAACCCCCAATAGCTTACTGTTCACACAGCACAGCTACTGTTCTGCGAAATCCCAGGATATCCGGATATCACAAGGGACATATCCGGATATGCCATATCCGGATATCACACTGGCCATATCCGGATATACCATATCCGGATACCCAGATCCCACATCCGGATATCAATATCCGGATACCATATCCGGATATGGATATCCGGATATCTGCTCGACAAATATCCGGATATCTCACGACAGAATGCAGTTTCTGCATTTCGTGAATATCCAGTCTAAAGATCCAACTTTTAACACTTGTACACGACTAAGGATCCATTTTTAAACATATACAAGTTCACTTAGGTGTTGGTTACTTCATTTTAACCTTTTACATGCCAAGACACCACTTTTAAGCAAGATAAACTCATGATCAAGGTGAGGTAACTTACCCCAAGGCTTAAGATAGAAATGGACAGAGGTATGAAGCCCTCTCTGAAGCTCTAAGGTTCTGTCTTTGAGGAAGAACGAAAATGAAGTGGCAAGGTGAGTTCTTTCTTCACCAAGAAAGCTACTAGGAGCTTCTTCCCTCCATGACACAAACTCAACCTCACCCTTCAATCAACACAGCCTTCTCAACGCAGAATGAGACCAACAATGTAGTCTCAAGACTCACTCTCACCCTCACCAAGTGTTTAAAGTGATGGAACAAGCATGAAGGGTGATAACTTGGCCAAAGGAAGAAGAAGGAGGGCAAAGGAGCAAAAAGGGTGGAGGAGAGTCAATGGAACAGTGATTTCCACAATCAGCAGCAGCCCCTCACGTATGATATGGGTTTTCCTAGGGTTTTGTGCCTTAGTATGCTTATTTATAGGCACAAGGCCACTTAACGCGCAGTATTAGCCTTAATAGCTACGCAAAAGATCTTGATCCCAAACTTTGGAATCTAGACCTACACATTTTTCTAAGATTTGTCATATTTTTATTTTATTTTTCGGAGCACCTTTCCGGTATGCGCTTTTCCATAGCCAGTATCAGTTCTGGCATCAGATTTCATTATTTTGACTTGAAACTTATTTTACAAGTCCTACATAATATTTTAGTAATTATCATGCATTCGTTATAATTTTCCGGGATACTTTTCCGGTACGCATTTATACCGAGTAGCAGAACCGGTATCTGCGCTTTTCTTCCGAAAAGCGACTTTCAACACTTTTATTCATTCATTATAATTATTTAAACCCAATAATAATTATTAAGGTCAATTATGGAATCATTTCCTAATTATCATAATTAATTCACTAATTACCTTAATTAGCGGTGCGGGTTCTTACATTCACCCCACCTTTTTAAGGATTTTGTCCTCAAAATCAGAATATACCTGTCTCGAAAGTCGGGATACTGTCGGAGCAGCTCATCCTCTCGCTCCCACGTGCACTCCTCGGGACTACGCCCAGTCCACTGCACCTTGACCATCGGAATGATCTTGCTTCTAAGCTGTTTCTCGCCTCGATCGAGGATCTTGAGTGGTCCGACGGGAGTCTTTAGGTTCTCCCGAACCTCCACATCATCCGGTTGCACCACGTGCGAAGGATATGCTATGTACCTCCGAAGCTGAGACACGTGAAACACGTCGTGGATGTTTGCTAGGTTCGGAGGTAAGGCAAGTCGATAGGCAACAGGTCCTACTCTACCAAGGATCTGGTAGGGCCCAATGAACCGAGGGCTCAACTTCCTCACTCCGAGTGCCCGTCCAACACCGGTGACAGGTGAAAGTTTCACAAACACGTGCTCACCCTCACTGAACTCCAGTGGACGATGCTTGACATCATAGTAGCTTTTCTGGCGATTCTGCGCCTGCTTCAACTTTTCCCTGATCATCTGGATCTGCTGGGTAGTATCTTGGACAAAGTCCAAGCCAAATAGCTCTTTATCTCCAACCTCAGACCAGCAGGTAGGAGTCCGACACCTCCTACCATACAGCGCCTCATAGGGTGCCATGCCCAGACTAGCATGAAAACTGTTGTTGTACGAGAATTCTACCAACGGAAGGTACCTATCCCATGCTGATCCCTGCTCCAACGTGCAAGCTCTCAACATGTCCTCCAATGTCTGGATGGTCCGCTCAGTCTGTCCGTCAGTCTGAGGGTGATAGGCGGTACTCAATCTCAACTGCGTACCAAAAGCCTCCTGCAGCGCCTCCCAGAACCGAGATGTGAACATCGGGTCCCTATCACTGATGATACTCTCGGGCACCCCGTGAAGCCTCACAATCTCGCGGACATATAGCTTGGCCAACTGCTCTGTAGTGAAGCTCACCTTCACTGGAAGAAAATGAGCAGACTTGGTTAATCTGTCCACTATGACCCAAATAAAGTCACAACCAGCCTGAGTTTTAGGCAATCCCACCACGAAGTCCATGGAAATACTTTCCCACTTCCACTGTGGAATTTCAAGAGGTTGAAGTTTACCAGACGGTTTCTGGTGCTCAATCTTTACTTTCTGACATATAAGGCATTTGGACACGTAGACCGCTATGTCCTTCTTCATGCCCGGCCACCAAAAATTTCTCTTTAAGTCCTGGTACATTTTCGTGGCACCAGGGTGGATAGTAAACCGGCCCTTATGAGCCTCTGCCATAACCTCTTCGGTCAATGGCCCTCGAGGAATAACAATCCTCTTCTGAAACAGCAGCAATCCATCCTCGTTCCAAGACACACCGTCCTGGTTCTTCACATAATCAAGGCACTCTCTTTGCACTTGCGCCTCTTTAATCTTTTCCATCGGCTCATTAATCACTTTTGCTGTTTCCATTTCGAGCAGTGCGCCCCCAAACAAGGAGTTCACTCTCAAGTCTCTGAACTTTTCGATCACCTCGTAGTCGCTCATCATTAAGCTGGATAAGCTCACGGATTTCCGACTCAAAGCATCGGCTACCACGTTGGCTTTGCCAGGATGGTACCTCAACTCAGTCGTAGTCCTTCAAGAACTCCATCCATCTTCGCTGTCTCATGTTCAACTCCTTCTGGTCAAACAGATACTTCAGGCTCTTGTGATCACTGAATACAGCAAACTTCATGCCAAACAGGTAATGCCTCCAAATCTTGAAAGCAAAAACAATGGCTGCCAACTCCAAGTCGTGAGTCGGGTAGTTCTCCTCATGAGGTTTCAACTGTCTTGAAGCGTAAGCAACAGCTTTCCCTTTCTGCATCAACACACAGCCTAGCCCCTTTCCAGAGGCATCGCAGTATAACTCAAACTGTTCCGCAGGATCAGGAAGAACTAACACTGGAGCAGTAGTCAGTCTCTCCTTCAACTCCTGGAAACACTCCTCACACTCATGTGTCCACACGAATGGAGTCTCCTTTCGGGTAAGGCGAGTCATCGGTAGCACCATCTTGGAGAATCCCTCTATGAACCTCCTATAGTACCCTGCCAAACCCAAGAAGCTTCTCACTTCTGTAACCGTCTTGGGCCTCTCCCAGTCCATCACGGCCTCAATCTTGTTAGGATCAACTGCAACTCCATCAGCGGAAATCACATGACCCAGAAATTTCACCGCCTTGAGCCAAAACTCACATTTTGACGGCTTAGCATATAGCTTTTTCTCTTTCAACACTTGCAAAACGATCTTCAAGTGCTCAGCATGTTCCTCCTCCGTCTTGGAGTAAATTAAGATGTCGTCAATGAAGACGATCACAAACTGATCCAGGTACGGCTGGAAGATCCTGTTCATGTAGTCCATGAACACTGCGGGTGCATTTGTGAGTCCAAACGGAATCACCAAGTACTCATAATGCCCGTACCTCGAGCGAAACGCTGTCTTTGGGACATCCTCCGGCTTTACCCGTATCTGATGGTAACCGGACCGGAGATCAATCTTGGAATACACGCAAGCACCCCTGAGCTGATCCAGCAAATCATCAATGCGTGGAAGAGGATACTTGTTCTTGATTGTCACCTTGTTCAACTGTCTGTAGTCGGTGCACAACCGCATGGTCCCATCTTTCTTTTTCACAAAAATGACCGGTGCTCCCCAGGGAGACACACTCGGCCGAATGAAATCTTTTGCTGAAAGCTCCTCGATATGCTTCTTCAGCTCCGCCAACTCTGGTGGCGACATCCGGTATGGAGCCAACGATATAGGCCCCACACCAGGCAATAAGTCTATGGAGAACTCTATCTCTCCTCTGCGGTGGAAACTCAGGAATCTCCTCGGGAAACACCTCGAGGAATTCCCTCACCACAGGAATGCCAGTGAGATCCTCCTGTGTCCCACTCACCAAACCTCCCAACATGACATAGCCAAATGCCCCTGCTCTCAAGGCCCTCCTCGCCTGCAGGACTGAAATGAACGGTGAGGAACTGGCTGTGGACCCACCCGGAGACATCACCACTCTCTTGGCACAACAATCAATCAATGCACAGTTTCTGGACAACCAATCCATGCCCAGAATAATCTCCAGGTTGGCCATCGGCAATCCTATCAGATCTACCGAGAAGTCACGGCCATCCCACTGAAACGCTACATCGCGATGAACAGTGGAGGTCAAACATTTTTCTCCGGTGGCGGTGGTCACCCGCATCGGTGGAGAAAGCACATCACTGGGCAACTCAAGCCCCACAGCAATAGGGGTAGCAACAAAAGAATGCGTTGCCCCGGAATCAAACAGCACATCAACAGCTGAACCACCAATGGTAACAGTACCTCTGACCAGGTTCGGAGCTCTGTCCGACTGCTGACGATCAAGTGTGTACACTCGCCCCGTAGTAGGTGGCACTGCTGGTGCTCCAGTAGGAACCATCTGCAATGGCACAGCCTGCACTGCAGCAACTCTCGCCGTCGGGCAATCTCTGGAGTAGTGGCCCTCCTTGCCACACTGGAAGCATATCAACTGACCGGTAGAACACGGCCCAAAGTGTGACTTCCCGCATCCCGAGCATCTGGGAGCAGGAGGTCTAGCTGTGTTTCCCTGAGTAGAAGTCCTTTTAAATTGATTTGGCGCTTGCTTAGCCGCCAACTGTTTGCCCTTGCCTTTATTTCCAAGCTTCCTGTCTCTCCAGGAAGCGGAACCACCAGTACTCTGTGGCACCTCAATCTTGGCCTTCTTGGCCTGACACGAACGGCAGTAGTCCTCAATGTCGCGACACTGCTGTACTAAAGCTCCGAAGTCTCTCGAAGCAGAACCAGCAAGATGTCCGGCAATGTCCTCATTAAGTCCCCTCCGGAACTTAGCAGCAAGAAAAACAGGAGTCGGTCTCGCCATGCGGAAATGAGCAAACTTAACCAACTCATTAAACTTGGCCAGGTACTCGTCGACAGACAACGAGCCCTGCACCAAACGGTCAAACTCTCCCTGTTTCCTTTCCTGAGAGTCATATGGAAAGTACTGACCCAGAAAACACTCCTCGAAGAACGGCCACGTCATCACACGGCCCTGCATCTCGTAGATGTGAGAAATGTTGGTCCACCACTCATGGGCCTCGCCCTCCAGCATGTAAGTGGCAAACATCAGCTTCTGCGGATCAGTACACTGCATGATCCGGAAGATCTTGTCCAACGCCTGTAGCCATCTGGCAGCAGCAATGGGATCATAAGATCCGTCGAAAGAAGGTGGCTTATGCTTGCGGAAAGCATTCAGCCGGCGATCGATCTCGTCACGATCCTCAGCAAATACGGGGATGGTCTGCAAAGCCCCCGTCAAGTGACTACCCTCACCCATCTGACTCTGGGTGTCCTCCTGTTGACTAGGCGGAGGTGGAGGCGGTGGCGGCGGTGGAGGTGGTGGAGGACACTGGCCAGCAGCAGGACCAGCCCTCAACTCCTCCAACATGACCCTCATCATAGTCATGTTGGCCATCCGGTTCTCCTCCAGAACCTCAGCAGTGGCTCGCCGGTTCGCATCTCTGATAGCGTCCAGCATCGCCTGGTTTGCCAACCTCGTGGCCTCCTGGTCGGCTAGTCGGGCCGCCTGCATCTCAGCTAATGCAGCCAGGATAGGATCCGATTGATCCTCGCTCGTACTAGGGTTCCTCCTTGGTGGCACCATGACTCTGCACAAGTTACACAAAGAATGAGTTGATCAGGCCCACGCCATGTGGTCACATATGCATTATCATAACACACACCAATCAGAGAGAACGCAAAGTAGACACGCAACGAAACATCCTAAGTTATTGCAATACATACAGGCTTTTCCCTAGAAAGTGCTCTGATACCATAAAATGTAACAGCCCGTGTTAACCCGGATTGTTAACATACTATCGTATTAAGCCACGCTTAATTAAAATGCGGAATAACTTTTTCTTTAATTCAATTATGACGTCATTAACCTTAGCCAACTTGATTACTTAATCAATTTCATAAAATACTGCCTGTATGTAAATTGCAAGACAACTAACTGAAATACCTCATGAATAAATATAAAGTGAGTATCTAAAGCCGCAGGACTACAACACATAGCCTGGGTCTAAATCCTGATACTTTAATTACAACTTCAATAAAAGACAATAACACAACCATGTGGCATGGACAAACCCCATGCTCACCAAATAAGGCACAATGCCCAACAACAGTCTCAACATAAACTTAACAGAAAACATAAACAACCGTCAAATAATCAGCATCCATCATGTCAGCAAACTACAGGTAAGTCTAACTCAGCTCTGGCCTCCTGCCACCTGAGCCCTCAACATTACCTGAACCTGAAATAAGCATCCCCAAACGTGGGGTGAGATCTCTAAACAAGAAATCTCAGTAAAACAAGGGGTCCTCAAGGATCTTCCACCCCAAGCTCACTTACATGTGTAATATAAGTTCAAAAACAGTATTTACAATATAAGTTCCAAAACTATGCGATGCAGCAGATAATCATGCCATGTGTGTTTATCAAATCTACTGGCCAGAGAAATGCAGGAATACGTCTAAACCCACATGAGTACAAGGAACACCGCTTGCACCTCACCCACAGCCTCACCATCTTGTATGTACTACATACTCAGGCTTACCGTATAGGTGGACACCACATGCATATCATAAAAGCACATTGCATATAATAGCTCAACAGCATTTCCAAAACATCAAAGCATGTAACACAGCATGCATAAACCACATCCCCATGGGACATGGTGGAACCACAAAATGGCTAAACCGAGGACACGAAAGCTTACCTTGCAAGCTAGCTATCCAAGCCAAGAGTCCAACCACTCTCAAGTCCAAACACAGCAGTATCACAATCTGATATGGACCAATAATACATCATTAATTATGCATCACAAGCATATAACTTAAAGACTACGCCTTTCCTTTACGTTTTACGTCTTAAGGCTTCCAACAAAGCCATAAGCCCTTAATCATATGATTTTGACTTAGTTTATTAATTACAGAAGTTCAACTTCCTTAATCTAGGGTCCACAAACCCCCAATAGCTTACTGTTCACACAGCACAGCTACTGTTCTGCGAAATCCCAGGATATCCGGATATCACAAGGGACATATCCGGATATGCCATATCCGGATATCACACTGGCCATATCCGGATATACCATATCCGGATACCCAGATCCCACATCCGGATATCAATATCCGGATACCATATCCGGATATGGATATCCGCATATCTGCTCGACAAATATCCGGATATCTCACGACAGAATGCAGTTTCTGCATTTCGTGAATATCCAGTCCAAAGATCCAACTTTTAACACTTGTACACGACCAAGGATCCATTTTTAAACATATACAAGTTCACTTAGGTGTTGGTTACTTCATTTTAACCTTTTACATGCCAAGACACCACTTTTAAGCAAGATAAACTCATGATCATGGTGAGGTAACTTACCCCAAGGCTTAAGATAGAAATGGACAGAGATATGAAGCCCTCTCTGAAGCTCCAAGGTTCTGTCTTTGAGGAAGAACGAAAATGAAGTAGCAAGGTGAGTTCTTTCTTCACCAAGAAAGCTACTTGGAGCTTCTTCCCTCCATGACACAAACTCAACCTCACCCCTCAACCAACACAGCCTTCTCAACTCAGAATGAGACCAACAATGTAGTCTCAAGACTCACTCTCACCCTCACCAAGTGTTTAAAGTGATGGAACAAGCATGAAAGGTGATAACTTGGCCAAAGGAAGAAGAAGGAGGGCAAAGGAGCACAAAGGGTGGAGGAGAGTCAATGGAACAGTGATTTCCACATTCAGCAGCAGCCCCTCACGTATGATATGGGTTTTCCTAGGGTTTTGTGCCTTAGTATGCTTATTTATAGGCACAAGGCTACTTAACGCGCAGTATTAGCCTTAATAGCAACGCAAAAGATCTTGATCCCAAACTTTGGAATCTAGACCTAGACATTTTTCTAAGATTTGTCATATTTTTATTTTATTTTTCGGAGCACCTTTCCGGTACGCGCTTTTCCATAGCCAGTATCAGTTCTGGCATCAGATTACATTATTTTGACTTGAAACTTGTTTTACAAGTCCTACATAATATTCTAGTAATTATCATACATTCGTTATAATTTTCCGGGATACTTTTCCGGTACGCATTTATACCGAGTAGCAGAACCAGTATCTGCGCTTTTCTTCCGAAAAGCGACTTTCAGCATTTTCACTCATTCATTATAATTATTTAAGCCCAATAATAATTATTAAGGTCAATTATGGAATCATTTCCTAATTATCATAATTAATTCACTAATTATCTTAATTAACGGTGCGGGTTCTTACAGTACCCGTCCACAAGACCACCCCTTAGCCTCCTGTCTAGGCGTAACACCACATACATATTATAAGACATTGCACTTAACATATCCATAGCAATTCAACAAACAATACATGAAAATCACATCATGCATATAAACCATCCCCCCATGGGACATAATGGAACCAACAATGGCTAAACCGATGACACGAAAGCTTACCTTGCAAGCTAACTATCCAATGTCAACAGTCCACACTAGCTCAAAGCCCAAACACAGTAGAATCTCAATCTATTTTTGGACCAGGAATCATATCAATAACCATAGCTCATAAGCATAAACATAAAGACTACGTTTTCTGTAAGAACCTGCACCGCTAATTAAGGTAATTAATGGATTAATTGTGATAATTAGGAAATGATTCCATAATTGACCTTAATAATTATTATTTGGCTTAAATAATTATAGCAAGTGAATAAGAATGCTGAAAGTCGCTTTTCGGAAGAAAAGTGTAGATATCGGTTGTGCTACCCGGTATAAATGCGTACCGGAAAAGTATCCCGACAAATTATAATAAGTGCATGATAATTACTAGAATAATATGTAGGACTTGTAAAACAAGTTTCAAGTCAAAATAATGAGATCTAATGCCAGAACTGATACTGGCTATGGAAAAGCGCGTACCGGAAAGGTGGTCCGAAAAATAAAATAAAAATATGAAATTTTTTAAAAAAATGAGTAGGTTAAGATTCCAAAGTTTGGGATCAAGATCTTTTGCGTAGCTATTAAGGCTAATACTGCGCATTAAGTGGCCATGTGGCCTATATATACTAACTTATGGCACAAAACCCTAAAAACCTAACTTCTATACGTGGGTTTTGGTGGCTGCACATGCTGTGTTACTGTTTCATTGGCTTTCTCCTCCATTCTCAAGCCAAGTTGTCACCTTTGCTCCATTCTTCTTCTCTTGTGTTGAGTAAACACCATGGTGGTGAGTGGGTGAGGCTTGTGTGTGTGAGGAGAGCCTTATGTGCTGAGTGTTGCCTCTGTTTGGGGTGTGTTTATGGGTTGAGTTGGTGTTTCCTTGGTGAGAGCTCTTGTTCTTGGCTTGTGAGCTATTAAGTGTCAACCTTTGTGGAGAAAGAACCCACCTTGGAGGTGCCATTTTCGTGCTCCTACTTGGTCTGAGTTAAAGGAGCTGTTGGTGAGCTCCAAGAGCACTCCCTACTCTGTTTTGAACCTTTTGTGAGTTATACCAACCATGATCATGAGTTTATATGCTTAAAAATGGAACCTTGATGCATGTATTGAACTAAGTTGATAACTTAAGGGTGGGGTAGGTTAAACACACCTAGAAATGCATGTTTAAGTGCCTATAATCGGTTAAAGTTGGATCTTCTGGACTGGATATTCACGAAAATGCAGAACTGCATTCTGTCGTGAAATATCTGGATATTTGTCAAACAGATATCCGGATATTGATATCCGGATATGGGGATATGGATATCCGGATATTGAATATGCGGATATGGTCAGTGTAATATCCGGATATTGCATATCCGGATATGCCCCGAGGAATATTCGGATATTCTGGGATTTCGCAGAACAGTAGCTGTGCTGTGGGTACAATAAGCTATTGGGGGGGTTTGTGGACCCTAGATTAAGGAAGTTGAACTTCCGTAATTAAGAGATGTAAGTCAGAATCACATGATTAATGGCTTATGGCTTTTTTGGAAGCCTTAAGACGTAAAACGTAAAAGGAAGGCTTAGTCTTTAAGTTGTATGCTTGTGATGCATAATTAATGATATATTATTGGTCCATAACAGATTGTGATACCGCTGTGTTTGGACTTGAGAGTGGTTGGACTCTTAGCTTGGATTGATTGCTTGCAAGGTAAGTTTTCGTGTCCTCGGTTTAGCCATGTTGTGGTTCCACCATGTCCCATGAGGATGTGGTTTATGCATGCTGTGTTACATTCTTTTGGTAATTGGAAATGCTGTTGAGTTGTTTTATTCAATGTGCTTTTATGATATGCAATGTGGTGTCCACCTTTACGGTAAGCCTGAGTATGTGGTACATACGATAAGGTGAGGTTGTGGGTGAGGTGCAAGCGGTGTTCCTTGTACTCATGTGGGTTTAGACGTATTCCTACATTTCTCTGGCCAGTAGATTGTATAAACACACATGGCACGAATATCTATTGCACTACATACTTTTGGAACTAATATTGAAAATACTGCTTTTAGAACTTATATTGCACATGTAAGTGAGCTGGGGGTGGAAGATCCTTGAGGACCCATTGTCTTACTGAGATTTCTTGTTTAGAGATCTCACCCCACGTTTGGGGACGCTTATTTCAGGTTCAGGTAATGTTGAGGCCTCAGGTGGCAGGAGGCCAGAGCTGAGTTAGATATTACTGTGATATGCTGACATGTTGGATGCTTGATATTGATTGCTGTTTATGTTTTCCGTTATGATTATGTTATTGTCTATTGAAACTATATTTGGGCATTGTGCCTTTATCTATATATAGTCACTTAAGCTTTAATCGCACTGTATTATCGCTAATTGCTATGCTTAGCATTTTGGTCCCGATCTTTGGAATCTGAACCTACTAATTTTTCTAAGATTTGTCATATTTTTATTTTATTTTTCGCATCACCTTTCCGGTACGCGCTTTTCCATAGCCAGTGTCAGTTCTGGCACCCATTCTCATTATTTTGACATGAAACTCGTTTTACAAGTCCTATATATTATTCTAGGAATTTTCATGCACTTATTATAATTTTCCGGGGTACTTCATCAGTAAGCATTTATACCGAGTAGCAGAACCGGAATCTGTACTTTTCGTCAGAAAAGCGACTTTCAGTATTATTACTCACTTACTATAATCATTAAAGCCTCATAATAATTATTAGGGTCAATTATGAAATTATTTCCTAATTCTCACATTTAATTAATTAATTTCCTTAATTAACGGTGTGGGTTCTTACATGAATCTTCTAGAAAAGGTAAGAATTTTACCTATTAAAATGAAATTGTTACGGTCGTCGATGGAAAATAAAAACTCATTCTTACTTTCTTTAAATTTTCCTTTGTCAAGGACCTTCTCAAAAGAGTTAGAACCGAGTTAGCGTAGTGACCCCATTTGAATATGAGTTTTGTACTTTGGAATCTTGATACTTTAACTAGGTTGTGTAATATTGACTTGTGGTTGTAATTGGTGAATTATGTTAAGTATATTTTGAATCTTTGATTATTGGTGGTTTGTTTTTAAATATTTTCATATAGGATATATATATTTATATTTTTTTAATATATAAAACCAGGTCAGCATAGTGACCCGTGACCCCCGGTTGAACCCATGACCCCTGACCTCGACCGGGTCGATGGCCGGGCCGAGTTTTTAAACACCGCACCAAATTGCTATCACATGATCTTATGCAAGCAAGAGATAAAAGTGAGATTGTGAGTAAGAAAAAAATAACGGTTGATTTGTTTATGGATGACTTAGATCATTTTAAATGAGTCCATTTGATAATGCCACATGACTTTATATGAGACGATTTCAATTATCTACATGAGGTGAAAGTGTAACAGAGTGTGAAACAAATCATTAATTTATTTATGAACGACAAATTAAAGATCAATAATAATTTTCCATGACCTCCTAATAGATAATTCATTTCTTATTTTTCTTGTTCAATTTATTATAAGAAGGTGATATATCACTTAAGTACAGAATATATTATAATAAGGTGATAGATATATCACTTAAGTACAGAATATATGTCAAAGGGAGAGGTTAAATGAATATAAATTCCCGTTTGCACTTTTTTATCCCAATGTCTTTTACTTTCCAGCATATTTGATATTCCATGCAATCTCAACAACTGTCTTCTTGGTTGTGTGCCCTTATAATTTGTGAAAATGCCCATTATCATCTATCAACTCATTTCAATACATTAATAACTTCATAGAAAAAAATTGATAAATATTTTTGAAAAAGATTGCAAATTCAATTTACTCTATTTTTAAGTTTAAAACCACACACCAAACTCCTTTGGTTCAGGTGGTAAGGAGTCTGGGCCCCTTAACCAGAGGCCTCGAGTTCGAGTCCTGGGAATGGAAGAAAATGATTTGGGAAAGCCACCCCGAAAAGATCCGTCTTCAGTTTTGGAAGGAGGATAAGTTGACATCTCATCTTTAGTTAAATAATATGATAATATATCTTTAAATGAAAATATAATTTTTTTTTTTACACTAATAATGCATCAAAATTAATCTTTTAAAGAAATTAGCGTCTCGAAATTTTATAATCTTTAATCAAAATTATATGATTATCAAGTAGTTGCATATTTCGATTCTAGTTATAAACTTTTTCAGAAAGTGTTTGTCAATCATATATGCAATTTATCGGTCTTGATTCATTGTAGTTTCTCTTTTCTTTTAAATTACTTTTTGTCATTTCCTTGTTAAGTTAACTATCAATTTTTTATTTTATTTTGATATATTGAAATATTAGAATAAGATACTTGTGTAAAAGTGAAAAACAATACCCGGCTATAAAAAAAAATACCGATATTTCAAGAAAAAATTATTTATTTTTTAATGAATACTTTTATATAAAGCTCACTTTAAAATTTCCCGAAATTAATTCTTTACAAACCACCCAAAGAAGCATCATATTTGTTCTAAAAAATGAAATAGAGGATATTATGATTGTTATTATTGTGCAACATATTTTATGCTATGATATATATCTTATTCTAAATTATTGAACATATATGACAATTTGTTCCACAAGCTGATTGTTTATGCATTTTTGCATTCGCAGCTTCTATTATGAGATAATGTGAGACATTTTAGGATTATTTTAAACAAGTAAATCATTTGCATTTTCACTTATAAAAATAATATTTTAGTAGTATCAATGAAAATCTTAGAAGTACATGATCCGAGAAGCCCATGATCCAAGAAATAAGAGTCAACGAAAAATTCATTATCATCCTGAAAGAGACATTCTTTCTTCAGAAAATGCTTACTAATTAGCTCCCATGTGCCTCTTTATTGCACAATAGACAGACCTGCAATTTGCTAACATAAGTACTTGTTTAGAGAAGCTAAAATAAAACATTGAGAAAAACAAAAAATTTACCTTGCCACCATTATAAGAGGAAAGGAAGCATTAATTAGAAGCCAACAAATTAAGGTAAAAATAAGTTGTAAGTTCAACTCTTAATATGAAATTGAGTTCAGATGAATGAAAAATAACAAACATTTTCAGTTGCTTTTTATAACTACATTTTGTAATCACAGTATTAATTTAATCACAAAGCAACCTACTTTATTAAGAAGCCAAAGGAAAAGAACTTGAAGTAACCGTAACACTCCATGCGTCACTAAGTAAAGTTATGAAAGTGACCCTTTAACTGCATTTGTTTTACCTTCTTCTTTATAATTAACGTCATGTGACTTGATACTTTTTAGTAAGAGTAAGTACCACAGAAATACTAAGATTTTCACAATGATTAGTAGGAATGATTAAAAGAACTTATACAGAGCTATGATTTCATTTTTCTTTTATAAAGAACAAATTTAACCCAAAAACTTAAGTTATTGGGTGAGGCTACATTAATGGTTTTATATATCTCAACACGCTCCTTCACACGAGAGCCACTGGACTTGAAGGGTGGATAATGCACAGGCTCACCTACCTGTGCGAACAAAGAAATTTCACTTAAAAGAAAGTGGGGGGCGGCGAAGATCGAGCCCGGGATACGAGGCTCTAATATCATATAAAGAACCAATTCAACCCAAAAGCTTAAGCTAGTGGGTGAGGCTACATTAATGATTTTATATATCTCAACATCTTTATTAACTATTTTTGTTGTAATCTAATAGTAAAATTTTCTTCTTACAGTAATGTAATGACTATGAAACATTGTGACTTTCTGCTTTCAAGTAGAGTGTGGAATTGGGATGCTACACTTGTGTGGGAATGTGCTTCTCCTTATATATATCTAGGCTGTCTGCTGATGAAAGAAACCTGAAGTGATGCTACCAATGACTTTGCTTCCACAATCACCCTAATCTCCACCAATACCATCATGCCACGTGTGTTAAACACCGACACCATGTATTAGCCTACGGTGTAGTGGCACACTACCATGCTAACTTTCACCCGTGCATGCTCATGTGTATGGGGTACATACACATTTCCAATATCATATCCATGATATCTCATGTGCATTACAAGACAAAAACTTAACCCCAACACTCAATGTGCATGCTTTGGGAACTCAAGCTTGACACACACCACACCACATATAACTCTAATCTTTAAGCACTCCCACCTTGAAATTTCACTTTATCTCTCTCTCTCTCTCACACACACACACACAAGCATAGGCTTGTGGTGATGGAGAGTGAGTGGAAGCCTAATAATGTTGAGATATCACCAAATTGTCCTAGGTGTGGTTCTTCCAACACCAAGTTCTGTTACTACAATAACTATAGCTTAACTCAACCAAGGTACTTTTGCAAAGGCTGCAGAAGGTACTGGACTAAAGGTGGGTCCCTCCGCAATGTTCCTGTTGGTGGTGGATGCAGGAAAAATAGAAGAGGTAATAAGACCTTAAGACAATCCATTGATTGTCACACTTTCAAAAATTCACCTTGTGGTGATGCAATGCATTCTTATGATCCTACAAGGATTTCACCTTCTACTTCCTCAGTTGTGACTGATGGACCAAATATTGATCTTGCTCTAGTTTATGCAAATTTCCTCAATCAAAAGCCTGATTCTGGAGCTGCAGGGCTTGACCCTTCTCTAGAAAATGATTATGCAAGATCATCATTGAACTCAGAAGTTGGTCCAAGTAACTTGCCTCAAGAACTTGGTCTTAGTGGCTGTTTGCATCTTCCTGAACAACCATCTACAGAACCCCATTTTTGTGAGAGTAATCACCAAATGTACCATAGAGATTTCAACTCTATACAGACTCATCAAAAAGATAGAATTGAGCAATGCAGTGGTCATGATACAATGAATTTTGAGCTGCCACCTTTGCCAGGTGAAGAGGAAGTTTCACATGATATGATGTGGTCTAATTCTGAGATGATGGTAAACCATTCATTTCAAGTACCCCAACCACCACTTCTTGGACCTGAAGCTCATGATGCAGAATTGTTAATAGGTAATTGGAACCCCTTTGATTTGCCAAGGGATGCTTTTTTTTCCAGGCCTTGATAAAATATAAATCTCTTCATTGTTGCCTTTTTTTTTGCTTGTTATATGTAATTATGTATAGGATAACTACTAAATAATTCCAAGTTGTAAACAAATATACAGTCTTTGGGGCTATAGTAAGTTAGTAAGACTATACTGCTAAACCCTTTTTCCACTTGTTGAACACATTTAATGTTATATGTCACTCTAATTTTACAGTTTCATGCTTAATTGCTTTCAAATATGTTTCTGTCAGAAAAGAGAATTTTTTGTCCAGCCAAGTTAGTGTCCGTCTTCAGTTATATACATGTATAATTTGTGTTCTGCAAGCACTCATTGACATGTACATTAAAAAACAAAGGTATTCAGAAATATGTGATTTACTTTTGTTGGGTTACTCTTCATCTTAATTACTTGAAATAATCCTTGGCTTCAAACACTTGTAGCTCCATAATCTGTATTGCAAGAATGACACTATGAAAGCTAAAGAATCCACTGCCAATTCAAATGAAGAAAAAAATAATGTTTCATCAGAAGATATCAATTCCCAAGATTCAAAGTTACCCTTTTGATGAATACACTAAAGAGCACTTAAAGTAATGAAGTCAAATTTCAAAATCAAAGAACTCCTGTTTTATAAAACAGAATTTTTTTGGAAAAAATAAATTCTTTTCCCTTATATCAATTAAATGAATTCTCTCATTTCTCATTTAAAATTATCAAATTATGTGTGATGATATTGTAAAGAAATATTTTAACCCAAAAATTTAAACCGGTAAGTGAGATTACATTAATAATTTTATATTAATATATCTAATATACCCCCTCATGCAAAAGCCTTCTTGAAGTATGGAAAATTCCCTAAACCATCCCCCTTTTTTTTTATTTACCTTGTGTTCATTTTAACTTTTGTTTTTAATTTTACTAGAGAGGAAGACAATAATGTTTGAACTCACGATCATTTAATCTCAAGATTTGATACCATGTAATATAACCAATGAAACCCTATAACTTAAACTCATCACTGATACCAATTATTGGATTAAGTGCTTTGGTAAAAAATTATAACTATTAGTTAGGGTGCAAAACCAATATTCCCTAAACACATACCTTCCAACTTGAGGTGTGAGGGGTGAAAGTGAGCTGGGCTGGGGCAAGCTTTGCCCCGAAAAGCCCAAGCCTACGTTAAAATTTTTTAATTTGGCCTGGCCCAAGTCTATTACAAGTCTAACTGTTAGCCTGACTTGTCCCGTTTATGAAAAAATAAATGCCCTGGCCTAGCCCATTAGCCTGTTAATTTTTAACTTTCAAACAGAACCATGAATCAACTTTAAAAAATACTCAAATTCTATTGCTAAACCAAAAATCATAATTTCAACGTCCAAACAGAATCATGAATCACAACAAAAATCATACAATATGCATTTAAGTCACTTTCAAAAACAAAATGTTCAAACTAAATAACATATATTTCATCAGATTCAACAAACAAATCCACACTATCTAAATTAAAATAACTACATGAATCCAACAAACACATCATGATGCTTGTAGTAAGTATAACCTCTACCAAAAACCTTTTAATATATTTATATACACAATTTAACATACTGAAATATTGGTTCCTTCTACATAAGAAATAAAGTTAGATTTCTATTAAAATATAATCGAATATAATTAAGTTATAAATAATTACAATTGATTAAATTTATATCTTTTATTTTTTCTTCAAGGCATAATTATTATATTTTATTTTATTTAAAATAAATAGTACAATATGGGCCGGCCTGTAGGCTTATAGGCCAGGCCTTGTGAAAGTAGTCCTACGGCCTTTTTATTAACCAAGCTTTTTCAATGCCCAAGTTCAACCTATTTTATGAGATATACTATGTTAGGTCTGGCCTGTCGTAGGCCAAGCCGTAGGCCCCTGTGGGCCGGCCCGACCCAGTTTAACCCCTAGGTGTGAGTTAGGATGGTGGGGCAGAAGTGGTGGTGGATTCCCACTTGCTCACTTGAACATAGTTCACGGTGGCTGCTGCACATTGTGTTGTGCGTCCTGTTGCTCATTCTGGTTTGGTTGTTGTTGCCACGGCTATTGATGTGGTTGCTGGTGGCTATATGCCACGCTGCATGTGTTAATTATCATGGAATGAGAATCGAAGTTTATCGATTTTCGCATACAATGTCAATGTCTAATCCATAAATGGTTTGTCATGTAAAGAATTATTTTAATCCAAAAATTTAAATTAATAAGTGAGACTATATTAATGATTTTATATTAATATATCAAACATATCTTAATAATGTATAGACAAATAAACAGTTAACCTTTTACTACTTTCTTTTCTAACACCTTTCTTTCTATGATCTAATTGTAAAGAACCAATTCAACCCAAAAGGTTAAGCTATTGGGTGATGCTACATTAATATTTTTATATATCTCAACACGCCCCCTCATACGGGAACCCACCGGGCTTGAAGGGTGGACAATGCACAGCCCACCTACCTGTGGGCACAAAGAAATTCCACTTGAAAGAAAGTGGGGGGCGGCCAGGATCGAACCCGGGACACGAGGCTCTGATACAATGTAAAGAATCAATTCAACCCAAAAGTTTAAGCTGTTGGGTGATGCTACGTTAATGTTTTTATATATCTCAACACTATTATCACCGTTAATTTATCTATGGACGATTGAGATATCTCACATGACCTAATCGTGTTAAATAAGACGAGAGATTTAGGGTCTGTTTGATTGTGTTCTGGTTTTTTTGTTCTTAAAACTGTTTTGTAAAATAGTTATGAAAATAGTTGTTTTCTATATTTTTTTTCTTTTTAAAAGTTAAAAACCAAAATAGAAAACAAAAACAATTCAGACATTTTCTCTAAATTTGATTCTAAAAACAAAAAAAAGTTATAATTTTCAAAACATTTTTTTACAAAAGGTCTTACTAAACGAGTTTTTTAATTTTTTTAATTTTGAAAACTAAAAAACAGTTTTTAAAAACCACATATCCTTATTCTCCCTGAAAGTATTTTGTTGATTAATATCTCATTCTAGCTAGATGAAGTTCCAATTTTCCAAATGATCGTTCAAACTAACAAGAGTTACCATCATAATTATAAGTAACAAATTTGGTTTATTTATAATGATATACTTTTTTACCTTGGACTTTCATCTTCTTCTAATGACACAGCAATGACCGTCACATAATTTGGACAAATAAATTATTATAAAACTTCTAGGAAGTTTGACATACTCATAATCAACCACACATCGATCTCAAGCTCATTCCTGTTCATGTTTGATGAGTCCTCCCCTTTATAGATTACATCCCAATTTTGTTTTATAGATTGAATGAGTTGCATTAGCTAGAAGTATCTTCCAATTAGGCCCTTTACTTGAACCTTGGAAACAATACCTACTTCTGAAGTATGTATCACGGACTCACACCTTGGTTGTGGAAGAACGTAGTTTTATTAGAAGATCGATGGGATTTAAATAATTTTATGTTGAATTACCAGAAGCCTTTGACAAGTATAAGGGTCAGCATTAGGGTACTAATTAATGTTGTTTACTTTAACCGGTGACTCTCAATTAATAATCCTATGAATTCCAAATCAACTTTAAGTAATAACTTGTTGGAAGTTGCAGCTGCACCTTAATTCGGTCAGAAAATCATGTTCATACCTGTTCTTAATTTCATGTTCATGTCTATATTTGACCTTCCATGTTAAATGAAAAATAATAGCCAATTGAACATTGGTAGTGATAACATAACGAAATTCATGAACCACACACTTTGTAGCGAGTTGGTTCTTAGGCAACCACTAACTCTCTTTTTTTTTTTTTTTTTTTTTTTTGGTGTGGGAAGAAATATTCAAAGTTTGAATATTTAGATAAACTAAAACTTCAGGCTTGAAAAACGAGCAACCACTTACATTAAACAGTGTGCAACACATGATCCTAGAAAAGCCCATGATCCAATAAACTGGCCCCCACGATCGACTTCGACAATATGAAAACGTATAATTTATATACAATTTGATTGAAATAAACAAGCTTGATTGAAATAAAATATACAATTTGATAAAATCTCATCTTGGGTGGACCATAGGAAGCTTTTAATTTATAAATATCATTATATACATATTCTTATTAAACAATCATTGGATATCTTATTCTTATGAGTGTTCTCATCTAAGACGGTGTTCATGCCGTAAAATGGTCGTGGACGGCGAAACTTTGAGGGATTAGCGGGTGGCGTTACCATGTGCAAGATGTTGCTTTACATATACAAAAGCAATATTTATATAAATATTAAGACTATAAAATGTTTGACAAATTCTTGAAGCTTATTGGTTTACAGAATTATTGTCATTAATCTTGGACCCGCACGGACTCTGATTGATAATCAAGCTATTTTATTTTTTTATATTTTTATGCTGATCGATTAATTTGATCGAGTCAAGTTGTATTACAAAAACGACATAATTCTCTCTACTATAATTTTAATACAATTGATTAAGTTGAAACAATCTCATGCCATTAATTAATCCACGTGCTAGGTTGTTATCAAATTATGATTTTCATGTAATACAATTGTAAGGCTGCATTAATTCTTATATTTATATATGTATTTTTTTGGGTACACGCATATTGTTGAAAAGTTTATTAAATAGTACTAAATTGCTTTAGGTGTTTAAATTTAACAGGAACCATAGCTTGGTCTATGAATTTGCATAGTGATATATATGGTGCTACGTACCTACTATGGAATTCATTATCTGGAATGCATGTATATCTCTATTTATGAAGAAAATGAAAACTTTATTCATTCCCAACGATACTTACTAACTCGATCTTATTGAAAAGTTCGAATAGAATTAATCTTTTCAATCTTTCTTGCGGAACTAGGCTGAAATGCATATCCCAACTTATAATCATTCCTAACAAAGACTCTTTCTCACTAAAAGAATTAAAATAAATTTAGAAGCAGCTCTTTATCATTTGTAAGGTTAATAAATTCAGAACGGTTCAAATCATACAGCACATAAATATATAATCTTTCTGTTTAGGCAGCACTTGCCGGCACATCATTGTTGCCGTTGTGCATATGTATGTGCGTTTTTTTATGTCAAACTGGGATAAACCCAAAATCTTCAACTTTGAGGAATATGTATGCTGTGACTAGGGGTGTTAACGGGCCGAGTCGAGCCGAACTTTGATTTTAACGGGCCAAGCCTGTATTTAAATGTGTCTGACTGGCCTTAGCCTGTTACCTGTCACGAATATAATATTGGCCCGTGGCCTGGTTTATTTACAAAAAATAAAAGCCTGTATGAAACCTGTTAGCCTTTTAAAAAAAACACCATAATTCCACAAAAATTCAATGTATATCCAAATAGAATATACAATCAACAACATTACAGCACTAATAATTCCACAAAGATTCATAAATTCAATGTATACCCAAAAAACATAATATAGAACAGAATCATTCAAAAAATCTACTTAATCAATAAACTAAAGTAGTACCAAATTCTGCAAATCCAAAAGAACAAAAAAACTACAAATTCTGCTTAAACAATTTAATATACTCATATCAACAATTTAATATATTGCGATGTTGCCTCCTCCTACATAAAAAACAAAAAACAAGTCAGATTGTTTTTGATATTCAATTATAATATCATAAGATATAAAACAATCTAAATTAAGAAAATTAATACCTTCTGCTTTTCTTTATGTCATACTTATTACGTAACCAATTTGCACCGCAAATTAATGCTTGAACTGTATTTTCTGTCAAACTTGCCCGATAAGCATCAATGACTCTTCCTCCAGCACTAAATGTTGATTCAGATGTGACTGTAGAGACTGGTAGGGGTGTTAACGGGCCGAGCCGAGCCGAGCTTTGATCTTAACGGGCCAAGCCTGTATTTAAATGTGTCTGACTGGCCTTAGCCTGTTACCTGTCACGAATATAATATTGGCCTGTGGCCTGATTTATTTACAAAAAATAAAAGCCTGTATGAAGCCTGTTAGCCTTTTAAAAAAAAATACCATAATTCCACAAAAATTCAATGTATATCCAAATAGAATATACAATCAACAGCATTACAACACTAATAATTCCACAAAGATTCATAAATTCAATGTATACCCAAAAAACATAATATAGAACAGAATCATTCAAAAAATCTACTTAATCAATAAACTAAAGTAGTACCAAATTCTGCAAATCCAAAAGAACAAAAAAACTACAAATTCTGCTTAAACAATTTAATATACTCATATCAACAATTTAATATATTGCGATGTTGCCTCCTCCTACATAAAAAACAAAAAACAAGTCAGATTGTTTTTGATATTCAATTATAATATCATAAGATATAAAACAATCTAAATTAAGAAAATTAATACCTTCTGCTTTTTCTTTATGTCATACTTATTACGTAACCAATCTGCACCGCAAATTAATGCTTGAACTTTATTTTCTGTCAAACTTGCCCGATAAGCATCAATGACTCTTCCTCCAGCACTAAATGTTGATTCAGATGTGACTGTAGAGACTGGTATTGCTAATATATCTTTTGCCACATTTGATAAAGTCTTATACTTCATGCTATTGTTCTTCCACCAAAGTGGTGGGTTGTGACTTGTGAGTCTTGTGATTATATCAGCTTTGATGGACAGCTCGAAGTACCTCGAATAAGGGTCGAAATAGAGACAAATATGTTGGGTCTGCGTTTGCTGGGATAGGTTAGGGCTGGTGAAAAATATATTTAGGAGAAAGAGAACAGATAAGGACTTTTGAATAATTAGTATAAAGAAAGGTTAACGTAAACGGGCCGGCCTTGAAGGCTTGAAGGCCGGGCCTTTCATATACAGCCTGAAGCCTTTTAACTAATCGAGCTTTTACATGAGTACAGGTTTGAGCCCAACAACTGAAAAAGGAAGGCCGGGCCGGGCCGATGGAGGCCGAGCCTAAGGCCCCTGTCGAGCCCCTGGCCTTATTATCACCCCTAGCTGTGACTTCAAATGATGTGTAATCAACATTTTTGGGTATATACTAAATATATAGACACACACATTGGAATCTTAGTAATACACTTACACCCTTTGACATATTCGCAACTAGGGATGTGCAAAATAACCAAAAAAATGGGTCGAACCATGAACCGAACCGAACCGCTCCATAAAATAACCGGTTTTAAAAAACTAGTTCATGAACCGAACCGGTTTTTAAAGAACCGGTTCATGAACCGAACCGGTTTTTAGAACCGGTTTAAGAACCGAACCGCTTTTTAGAACCGGTTTAAGAACCGAACCGTTTCCGAACCGAACCGAGCCGAACCATTTTCAAACCAAACCAAATTAATTTTTATAACTTTATTTTTTAAATTTTTGATTTTTTTCTTTTCAAAAGAGGGTCGACCCGAACCGATTTCGAACCACTTCCGAACCAGTTTCGAACCACTTTCGAACCGAACCAGTTTTGGACCGAACCGAACCACTTTCGAACCGAACCATTTAAGCCAATTCGGTTCGGTTTTTCAAAAAATCCGGTTCGGTTCGACCCATGCACATCCCTATTCGCAACACACTATTATTAGGTGAGCTTGAGCTTACTTAGTGGAACTCATATAAAATTTGTTTAATAATAATAATTTTTTATTTAAAAGTGTGTGTTGCTAACATTTTTCATATATTGGTGGTACACTCATGGTTGACGAAGTTAATTAATTAACAAACTGCTTTAGGTGTTAAATTTTACAGGAACTAGATTTGTTCATGAGTTTGCTTAGTCATGTTACGCTACTATTGAATTAATTTTGTAGAAGTGCATATCGAATTTCAGGAACATGAAATTTTCATTCATTCAAGAAATTCCAACGAGACCTACTAACTCTTCATAAAAGTTTTCAAGTAGAATAAATCTTTGCAATTCTTGCGGAAATAGTCTGAAGTGAATATCAAAACTTATAATTAATCATTCCTAATAATGACTATTTCTCTTCTCATTGAAAGAATTAATAAAAGAAGCTCTGTAATTACTTGTGAGGTTATTAACATCTAAACGGAGTGAAGGTATGCTTAAACAAGTAATTTACTTACCATCATTGATTCAAGTGGTAAGGAGCTAATTTTCTTGAACTAGATATTTCGAGTTTGAATCTTATATAAGAATAAAGAAAATGATTTCAAGAGAATAGTGTCTTTAATAATGGATCCAACTGAACTCAAATTGAAATAATCGGACAATGCAAACAAACCAATATATATATATATATATATATATATATATATATATATATATATATATATATATATATATTTCTGCATAGTTATCTGCATTTATTCCTAAAAGGACATCATTTTGGGATTGAAAAATTAAATAATTATAAAGAGTATAATAACTCTGAAATAAATTAAAATCACAAAAATACCATAATTTCCGTCTCAAAACGTCGTCATTTTGGGTTTACTACAGATAACTTATCTGCAGTAACTGTTGAAAAAGCGAACCCATATATATATATATATATATATATATATATATATATATATATATATATATATAGCTTTGCTTTTTCTGCAGATAAGTTATCTGCAGTAAGCCAAATACGACATCATTTTGGGACGAAAATCAAGATATTTTTGTAATTTTAATTTATTTCAAGATTATAATAGTCTTTATATGTATAATTTTTTAAGATTTCAATACCAAAACGACGTCGTTTTGGGAATAAATGCAGATAACTTATCTGCAGTATATATATATATATATATATATATATATATATATATATATAGGATCATCTTACACCGGTGTAAGAATAATAAGTCTTACATCAAATCTTAACCATTGATTTTCTGCATCTAACGGTTAAGAATTATTAGGTCTGACTCATTAATTAATTTTTAATTCCCAATAAATCTCAACCGTTAGATGCACGGAAATCAATGGTTAAGATTTGATGTAAGATTTAGTATTCTTACACCGGTGTAAGTTGATCCTATCCCATATATATGGTAAAATCATTTCTGCAGCCGCTTTACGTACAACAATGACAGGTGTATGGTTATGATTCCCCAAATTTAATGCTTTCATCCTTTGTATGTTTATGATTTCCAGCATTTAATGCTTCCAAGTATATATATGGAAAGTATTTGATTGCTGCACATACAACAACGGCAGAAATGTAAATCCCTATATATATATATATATATATATATATATATATAGAGGTAGGATCCTTTGACACCAGTATCAAATTTCAAATTTGACACCTCATATGAGAGCTGTTAGATAAAAAAATATCAACGACTTTGATTTGTAAGCATGTGACATAATTGATCTTTTTTGATCTAATGACTCTTAGATCATGCGTCAAATTTAAAATTTGACACCGTGTTAAATTTTAAAATCTGACACCAAATCCTAATTGTTGATTTCCACCAATCAACGGTTATAATTTTGGTCAATCAAATATATTAATTAATTATTAATTCCCAATAATTGATAACCGTCGTTGATGGAAGAAAATCAATGGTTAAAATTTGGTGTCAAATCCGATGACAAAGGATCATATATATATACTATGAAGCACCGACACTTCAAAAATTTTGACGTGTCGTGTCCGACACTTCCCGACACTCTCGGACACTCCGACACTCCCCGACACTCCAACATGCATTATAGAAATTCAAGAAAAGGTTTGAAGGTTGCATTGCGTTGAGTTTTTAGTTCCAACTATTAGATTTGTGGGATTACGATTATTATTTTATTGAGTTTAATATAAATATTTTCGATATCTTATGTTTATTGGAAAAATTTATGAATATTATAAGTTTAGATTCATTTTTTTGTTAAATTATTGACTATTAAATATAATATACACTACATAAATTAAAAATATTATTTAATATCAAAACGTGTCCTAACGTGTCGAAATCTAACATTTTTTAAAATTAACGTGTCGGAGTGTCGTGTCGTATCGTGTCACGTGTCCCGTGTCGGAGTCGGTGCTACATAGTATATATATATGAGGCAGGATTTTTTGACACTGGTGTCAAATTTTAAAATTTGACACCAAATCCTAACCGTTGATTTCCGCCAATCAACGGTTATCACTTATTGGGAATTTCACTTATTAATTAATCATTAATTGCCAATAAATGATAACCGTTGATTGGCGGAAATCAAGGGTTAGGATTTGGGGTCAAATTTCAAAATTTGACACCGGTGTCAATTGATCCTATCCCTATATATATATATATATATATATATATATATATATATATATATATATAGGCCTTATCGTTTCTCTAGCTGCCGGAGATAACTTTATCTCCGGCTACTAAATCATGACGATACAAAGATGGATCAATAGTGATAAAGGAAGAGAGAGAAAAAAGGAATCATCACCATTCAAAGGCAAATCAATTAATATAAGAATAAAAATAAACAAAACGACGTAGTGTTGGGGTGGCCAGAGATAAACTTATCTTAAGTTGCCGGAGAAATTTTTTTTTCCATATATATATATATATATATATATATATATATATATATATATATATATATATATATAACAATTAAGTAGTTATCAATTTAATCTTGATACCACTTCCACACACGTCATTGTTACAATTAGATGTGCACATAGATGTGTGTTGTATGTGAGATTCTCATTCAGATAAATCTAAATCTATACTAATTAATTTGAGGTAGTGGCGTCAAATGATTTGTGAGAAAACATTTCTTCAAATAACAACCACATTTATGTACTTCTGCAAATGGTTAATGATAAGAAAAATCATAATAATAACAAGTAAAAAATGTTTATCCTTTTAAATAACACAACTTATATCCTTTCACTCTCACAAAGAGGTAGAACCCACATCTTTATTTTTTTGTCAACTCTCTCTTCCTTTATCTATCTTTTTCCCTCTCTTAAAATGATACAACTTTACATCCACACACACTTTTCCCTAATAACAATAGATATAGACCTTGGAGCGAACAAATTACTTGGTCC
Source organism: Gastrolobium villosum (assembly GCA_032173675.1). Classification (NCBI taxonomy): domain Eukaryota; kingdom Viridiplantae; phylum Streptophyta; class Magnoliopsida; order Fabales; family Fabaceae; genus Gastrolobium; species Gastrolobium villosum. The sequence continues at coordinate 116,924 of JAVKPL010001976.1, read as the reverse complement.
AAAACGGTAGGTATACTTGAATGGTGTGTAGGTGCTTTGTGACCGAGGGAGATAAGAATGACTAATTCTTCAGATTCAAAAGAATTATATACATACATAAAAATAATAAAACCCGCAGTTATAGCAACTTATAACGGTTGTTGTTTCATCATTATACTTCCTTTTTCTTTATCCTGGTTGGAGCCATAAAGTTGAACCTGTCATTTATTGGAGGCAATTAAATTTGTATGGAAGTCTATGCCTATATGTGTCCTTAGAATAAGAATATTTCGATCTCCAAAAAAAAAAAGAAAAGAATAATCAATATATATATATATATATATACTATGAAGCACCGACACTTCAAAAATTCTGACGTGTCGTGTCCGACACTTCCCGACACTCTCGGACACTCCGACACTCTCCGACACTCCAACATGCATTATAGAAATTCAAGAAAAGGTTTGAAGGTTGCATTGCGTTGAGTTTTTAGTTCCAACTATTAGATTTGTGGGATTACGATTATTATTTTATTGAGTTTAATATAAATATTTTCGATATCTTATGTTTATTGGAAAAATTTATGAATATTATAAGTTTAGATTCATTTTTTATTAAATTATTGACTATTAAATATAATATACACTACATAAATTAAAAATATTATTTAATATCAAAACGTGTCCTAACGTGTCGAAATCTAACATTTTTTAAAATTAACGTGTCGGAGTGTCGTGTCGTATCGTGTCACGTGTCCCGTGTCGGAGTCGGTGCTACATAGTATATATATATATATATATATATATATATATATATATATATATATGAGGTATGATCATTTTATACCAGTGTCAAATTTGAAATTTGACACATCATCTGAGAGCCATTAAATATAAAAAAAATCAATGGCTCTGATTTGGAAGCATGTGATACCATTGATCTTTTTTGATCTAATGACTCTCAGACGAGGTGTCAAATGATCCTACACACTCACACACACACACATATATATATAGGATCCTTTGACACCAGTGTCAAATTTGAAATAGGATCTTTTTTGATCTAATGACTCTCATATAATGTGTCAAATTTCAATTTTGACACTGGTGTCAAATGATCATATATATATATATATAGATAGATATATATATATATATATATATATATATATATATATATAGGGTAAAGGATCTCTCAAGTCACTGGAGATAAAGTTATCTCCAATGAGCCCAAAACGACGTTGTTTTGGGACGAAAATCAAGGTGTTTTTGTAATTCTAATATATTACAGGGTTATATTAATTAATCTTTATCATTATAATTTTTTAATCTTATAACCCAAAACGACGTCGTTTTGAGCTTACTGGAGATACTTTTCCCTAGGGGTGTAAATGGGTCAGGCCGGCCTACAGGGGCCTACGGCCTGGCCTATGAAAAGTTTGGCCCGGCCCGGCATTCGAAGTATTTAGACCAGATAAAGGCTTGTACACGAGCCTATTTAAAAACAAGGTCGTAGGCCAAATTAAAAAAAGCCTGGCCTTTTGGCCTGTAGGCCAGCCTTTTCAATTTTTGAATAACTTTTTTAAATATAATATTATTTATATTGTAAAAAATATTTTTTATATAATATTTTTTATATAATATTATCATGCTAATTTAGTCGAGGAGACTGTCGAAACATTAATTTGTGGTGGAGATTGGTTATGAAATAAATATGATTTGTGGAAAAAAAACAAAAGGTATAAATTGCTTCTTTAACAAATCATTTGAAAATGTTTATATATTGCAATTCATAATGTAAACATAGTGAAATGCATAACTAATTTGATTTTCTGATTTTTTACTTGCAGGTTCGAAAATATAGTGGTAATAATCAAGCTGAAAGGATCACTTGAAGATTGTGATGTGCCAAGAAAAATTAAATCTTTGTTGTCATGAATTTTTATAATCTGTATTCTTGTTAAAAAAAATTTGTCATAGACTTTTTATAATTTAAACCCATGCTGAAAATATTGTTTAATTAATGAGATATTTTATTTTTTTTATTTTATTTGCAATATGGTAGGCCTAAAAGGCCTCATAGGCCATGTAGGCCTTTTCTTTTTAAATAACAGGGCAGACTTAGCCTTTATAATAAGCCTTCGATAGGCTCGTAGACCAGATAGGCCGACTATTTTATTACGCAGGCCTAGGCCAGGAAGGCCAAAGCCTTGCCTGCCCTGGCCTATTTACACCCCTACTTTTCCCATATATATATATAAGGCTTATCATTTCTCAAGCTGTTTGAGATAATTTTATCTCCGGCTACTAAATCATAATCGTACAAAGATCGATTGGTAATAAAGGAAGAGAGAGTAAAAGAGAATCATAACTATTCAAAGGTGAATCAATTAATATAAGAAAATAAATAAATAAAACGACTTAGTTTTGGGGTGACCGGAGATAAATTTATCTCAAGTTGTTGGAGAAATATTTTCCCATATATATATATATATATATATATATATATATATATATATATATATATATATATGGAGGAGGGATATTCTAATTACAAAAAATTTTCACTACCAACTTACTACCTATCTAATCACCATTAAATTAACATTTTCTCTCTCTTCAAAAACTTTTTAACATTCTCTCTCTTTGATCCAATAGTGATGTGATGGGTAGTAAGTTAGTAGTAATAGTTTTTGGTAGTTAGAATATCCCCACTCATATATATATATATATAGGGGTTTACATTTCTGCAGCGGCTGTACTTGCAACAATCAAATACTTGCCATATATATGCTTGAAAGCATTAAAGGAGTGGAATCATAACCATACAAAGGATGAAAGCATTAAATGTGGGAGATCATAACCATAGACCTAATGACTCCATATATATATGGGTAAAGAATTTCTCCAGTCACCGGAGATAAAGTTATCTCCGGTGAATTCAAAGCGAAGTCATTTTGAGGTGAAAATCATGGTATTTTTGTAATTATAATATATTGCAGGGTTATATTAGTCTTTATCATTATAATTTTTTTTTCTTATAAACCCAAAACGACGTCGTTTGAGCTCACCAGAGATCTATTAAGCACCGACACTTCAAAAATCTTGACGTGTCATGTCTGACACTTCCCGACACTCTGACACTTCCCGACACTCTAATACTCGTTGCAAAGACTCAAAAAAGGTTCAAAAATTACATTGCATTGGATTTTGAGTTCCAGCTATTATCTCCGATAACTGGAGAAATATTTTTTCATATATATATATAGGGGCAGGATATTCTTACACCGGTGTAAGAGTTAGAAGTCTTACACTCAATCTTGACCATTGATCCACTTGTATCCAATGGCTCACGTTACTAAAAAGTTAGAGTCCTTAGATATAAGTGGAATCAACGGATAAGATTGAGAGTGTAACTTACACTGGTGTAAAATGATCCTGACCCATATATATATATATATATATATATATATATATATATATATATAATTTTCTCCACGGTTTATCAATTACTTAATTAATCTGATTGAATCGGAGCAAGACTACAAGAGCGATTAAATTCTTTCTATTGAAATTTTAAGTATATTTAGGTGTCAAGCTCAATATTCCTTTAATTAAGTTAAAATAATTTCATACCAGTTGATACACGTATTTGGTGGGTTATAGTAACATTTCAATTTCTTGTAAACAAGGTTACTCATTTTTCTGAATTTAAATCTCTTAAACTAAAGAGAAAATTGCGATTTAAGAAATCTTATAAGCATGACTCAATTTTAAAAAACTTAATCAATGTCGGAATATGATTAAAAATTCAAATGTTCAAATATAAATTAAATCAAAAGTAACCACACACATCAACCATAAATCCTAAATTTTGTTAACTTATTCCTTAATTGAAAATTTGTACACCAGCATTTCTTAAATTAAACATTCTCGCTAAAAAAAAGAATAACCAAATTAATGAACTTAGTTATCACTATGTCAAGATCTGATCTGGCCAATAGTATTATTATAATTTGTATTAAGAGATTTATGCTTATATCTAGGGGTGAAAATGGGTCGGGTCGGGCTACAGGGGCCTACGACCAAGCCTATATCAGGCCGGATTTGACCTATTACATATAGTCAAATAGAACATACTCGAGCTTTTAAAGAAGCCTGTTTAGAAAGTAGGTGATAGGCTTTTTTACATGCCGGACGTATAAGCCTACAGGCCAGCCTATATCATATTATTATTTTAAATAAAATAATATTATTCATAGTAGTACCAAATAATAATAGTTCAGTTGGTGTATATGAGCTAAGTAGGTGGTGGAAGGACTTAGGTTCGTTCCCTCACCAATATTATCTTTGAGACTGGCATAAAATCTGTACCAATCTCTACAGTATCATCAAAATCAACATTTAATGCTAGAGGAAGAGTTATTAATGTCTATCATTCTAACTTGGCTGAAGATTCCATCCAAGCTTTAATATACGACGAAGATTGGCTACGTAATAGGTATGACTTGAAGAAAAAACAAAAGGTATACATTTAATCAATTGAAATTATTTTATAATTTAATTATATTAGATTAAATTTTAATAGAAATTTGACTTTTTTTTATGTAGGAGGAACCAACATATTAGCATATGAGATTGCCTGTATAAATCTATTAAAAAATATTTGTTTCTTAATTTTTTTTCTATTATTTATTCTTGTTTTTTGTTTTCTACTTTTACAAATTGTTTATCAACTTATGTAATCTTAGAATTGTATTTGTAGTGGAGAGAAGATGAAGGGAAGTTTTTGGCTACTACAAACATCATGATATGTTTTTTGGATTCATGTAGTTATTTTAATTTCGTAATATAGATTTGTTTGTTGGATCTGATGAAATATATGTTATTTAGTTTGAGCATTTTGCTTTTGAAAGTGACTTAAATGCATATTGTGATGAGTTTTATTGTGATTCATGATTCTGTTTGGACGTTGAAACTGTGATTTTTGTCTTAGCAAAAGAATTTGAGTATTTTGTTGTTGGAAGTTAAAAATTAACCGGCGTTTACATAAAAAAAATTAACAGTCTAACAAGCCATTTATTTTTTTTATAAACGGACCATGTCAGGCTAATAGTTAGACTTGTATGAGGCTCGAGCCATGCCAAATTGAATTTTTTTGACATAAACTTAGGCTTTTCGAGACAAAGCTCGGTCCAGTCGAGCCCATCGCTAGTTACAACATTTCAAGAAATAGTAATCAAAGGCCTGAAGATGAGAATGAAAACAAGTAACAAAAATCATATGACAAACTCTGCTGTATCAGCATTCCATTTAAGTCATGTACTGATCAATACATGTTCAATCCCAATTTGTTTCCCAACCAATACTTTATGGGCAATATTTTATCCCCATACCTATCCCTTGTTCCCAGTTAAGCTCTCCAAATAATTCTGTACATGAATGAAAATTGAATGAAAGAGGAGAAGGTTAAAAACTAAAACTATGATTTCACACACTTGTTGGGTATGAAGCAAGGAAATTGCTTGGTATGCAAGGAGAATTCCTCCAAGACCGAGCATGCAATTTGAGTATCTCTCTTGCTTTCTCTTTGGCTTTGCTTCCACTATCAACTTGAAGGACCAAACAAAGTTTCGCCACCACACCAAGTTGAAGCATTTCTTGAACAACACTCGGTGTTGCAGAGAACCTTGATATGGACAATAGAATCTTCACGGCCCTATCATTTGCCATTGTAGAAATCCTCAGAATTTTCTTTGACACAATGGCTAACCCTGCACCATGGCTCAAAAGTTCAGCTCTTCCATCTGCACACTGGCACAAAGTCTCCAAGAGCACTAGCATCATCTCACAAGGCTTTCTTTCCTTACAATCAAGAAGAAGTTCAATCAAAACTGGAATTGCTCCTGCTTCCACTGCTTTGATCCTGTTTCTCCCCCAAGGACTGAGTTGAATCAGTGTTTGTAGTGTAGCTTTTGATGCCTTATGGGAAATCTGGTCTTTAAGGACATGTACTAATGCAATGAACAACTCATTTCTTAGATTAACTATGTCAACAGAATTAGCCACTTCTGACATAGATTTCATCAATAAAACTGCATAAGCTTGTGAGTCATAGATTCCCCTTTGCATGACCCTTGTTAAGGAGTTCATAAATTCTCCATCTTTGAAGCCTAAAAGGGTCTTCAAACCTGTTTCTGATAAATTTAGACCATGGAGGATGCATAAAGCTTCATCACCTGCACTTGTTTTCAAGTCAAACACATCTTCATCATCATCATCTAGGCAAGGCTCTAGTTCTTTGATGTTGTTGATTACCAATGATGCTAAGAAATGAACAGCACCAGAGGATTCGATGCAGCGTCTATTTGTTTCACTCTCAGAAGCAATGGATTTGAGGCTTCTTAAGCATTGAATCTGCAACTGAGGCTTGTCAGAAGCATCTTTGAGAAGTTTTTCTATGGTGTTTTTGTTGACTGGAGGTTTAGGAGTTGGAATCCTTTGAATGCCTTGAGAAGAGTTCATTGTACACCATGCTTGAATCAATCTACGAAGGGTGTGATTTGGGGTGAGATCAGTGCAATCTAAGAGCAGAGGAAGAGTTTGGTTTGTGACAGGACATGTCTTGTTTTTCTCAGAAAAGAGCCATTTTTCAATGCTCTCTCTGTCGTAGGTTATGCCTGTGGAAACTGTCACTGGATCCTTCATGATTTCTAACGAAATGGGGCAGAGAAAGAAAGGAGGAACATCAATCTCGTTATCCATGTTTATGATAAGAGATTCAAGAACAACCCTGAAGGTGAAGAAAGTTTGTTTTGAACTTTGAATACTTTGGCGCAGTTGAGTTTTGATTTAAGAGAGAATGAGATGCGAGTCTTCTTATTTATAGCATGATATCTCTGTGTTCAAAGTGTGGGGAAAGTCAAAATACGGAAAAAAAATGAGAGGGTAATGAATGACTTTTCCAAAGGATCATGAGAAGGGCTCCATAATGACCAACTTTACCTGGTCATGAACATTAACTTGATCTAGACATAACTAGGTTTAATTTTCATATAGTTCTAGATCATTTTATGTCAATAAAAATAAAGTGTCATGTTAGATTAACAATTATTTAATTATTCAAGTGGTGAAAACCATGTTCATGATTTTATGTTAAAATTTAAAATTTTATATATTTTTCCAGGTAACTATGTCTTTTTAAGATTTATTTATAACAAGTCTAAGGAAATTTTAACTGTTTTTAAGTATATATAGCATTACTCGTAAAAATCTTATACATTTATCAACATTAAATCCAAACAAGAAATAGATGGGGCTTGAAATGAATCAATAATGTCACATGTATATATGGGATTGTTTATTAGGGACTCAGATTATTTATAGTATTATTATTTACCCCTTTTGACTTTCTCTTTAGAGTGCTTTGTTGGTTTCTCTCTCTATCTCCCCTCCCTCCAACTCATGCAAGCTTCTGATAAGATTAAGGGTCTGTTTGGGAGATGGATTTTGGAGGGGAAGGAAAGGGAAGGGAGGGTTTTAGGAAACCCTCCCCTTGTTTGTGAGTTAAAAAAAATGAGGGAAAGGTTTTGGGGGTTTTTACTAAACCCTCCAAAATCCTCCTTCTTCATGAAATTTAAGTTCCCCCATTTCAAGGGGTTTAAGAGGTAAAATGTTTAAAATTACTATTTTACCCTTCCCATTAAAATCAGAACAATAATTTATGAATTATCATTTTAGAGAGAGAAAATAATTTTTAGAGAGAGAAAATAATTTTTAGAGGGAGAATATTTTTTAATAAAAATTAAATGATTAATTTTTTTTATAAATTTTAAATTTAATTTAATTTGTAAAGTATAATAATTATATTAATTTTAAAAAAAGAGAGGGTAAAATGGTAAAAATATCTCATAGACCCTCTATTATCCTCTCATTCCATTTTTTTGACTCCCAAACAAGGGGAGGGGATACCCTCCAATTTCCTCCCCTTCCTTCCCCTCCCTCCCCCTTGGATCCCCTTCCTTCCCTTCCCTCCAAACTCCCAAACAAAGCCTAAAGGTTTGGGGTTGACTAGTGGCCGACACATGAGGGAAAAAAAAAAGATTATGGATCCAATGGAAAGAAGCAAAAGTGGAATTTTCAATATGTTGATAATTGAGAATGAGATTAAATTGTTTCCAAAAAAGAAAAAGAAAAAAGAATGAGATTAAATTTAATGGATCAACCAAAAAGATAATAAAAAGACTGAGATTTTATTGAGTGATGGAAGTGGCCTTCTTGAATAAATTTTTGATGTTATTGTTGCACCAAGATTCAGTGCATCCCACCAATAAGAGTATTACACATCATAGGAGAGAGAAAAAAGATTTGGCAGATAAAAGAAAACTTTAGTTGACATGTAATATTTGTATTGGTGATATATACTGAATCTATGGTACAACGCCAACACCAAAAATTTATTCTGCGTTCGTGTTCCACGTTGTCTTTTGTACACGTTATTATGTGCTAATTTGTAAATGCTGGCTACATCTGCTTCACTCGTTGGATGCTTACTTACATCCCACTTGTCACCGTTCCTTTGACCAAACAACGTGTTGATTTTTTTTTTTTTTTTTTATCTCATCAATTTTTCAGACCTCTATAAATAATACAAATTGTAAAATTTAAACTAATTGAAAAACTTGGAATATCTAAAAAATGGTGAGTATAAATTTATATTTACATATTTTTGCGAAGTGTTATGACCTGATCTAAGGGTTCATATTTTAAAAAGTTCAGTGAGGACAAATAGCTAAGAGGGAAATAAAAAAAAGATTCCTAAAAAATACCAATCATAATATGTTAATAACGGATCAAGTATTTGACCCCCCAAAATTTACCAAAAGTTTAAATTTCACCACTCACAATTAGATTTTATAAATAAAAGATAAATCTTACATGTAGGCGCACATATATATACTCTTCTTATTAGTTATTATTATCCATACACCCAACGTTATTAGACTTCTTACCAGTGTTATTAAATCCGGAGCGACCCGGTTAGGTCGACTTGGGAACCGGTAAACTGGTCATATAATTGGTCTGGTTTAAGTAACGGACCGGCCATGCATCAGAACCGGTGCGACCCGGCCGATTTTTATGAAAACAGGTGACCCGGCCCGGTAAAAATTCCAAACTTTTTTTTTTTCAAAAAAAAAATCATAATGGACATATTTGAATATTTTCTGCTTATTGACTTATATAAGTTATGTATTTACAATACTAATATTATCTCAATTATGCACTATGCAAAAAAAATTGATTTGATTTATTGTTAGAGATATCATTTTCTGAACCTAAAGTTCCGTATCACGATCATTATATTTTTGTTTGATCCTTTATTGGATAATAATATGTGATTTATTATTTTTATGTTAAAATATTTGAAATTTTAATCATTTTTTTTTATAAATATTTAAGTATGTTTATAATTTTTTAATATGAATTATAAAATTGTATATAATGACCGGGTCATGCAGTTGAATCAGTGACCCAGTACCTCGACCGGATCAATAACCGGGCCGGTTTTAATAATATTGTTTCTTAGGTTCAAATTTATCTCCCCATAAACACTTAAGAAAAAACATAGACTTAACACAATTATGGTAATTAAAATCAGGATTTTACCTAAATTCGGAAGGAGGATAAAAAATCGAAAAAAATCATAAAAATGTAAAAGCGTTTGAAATTTTGATGAAATTATTTTGATTAAAAAAATCGTAAAATCATAAAAGCGTAAATTTAAATTGGAATTTTAACTACCATTAAGACAACGATACCAGGATCGATCACGAAGTTTTGGTAACTTTTTTTTTATTTGAATTTGGATAACGATTTTTCTTATTATAAAAACAGAATAATTTTTTTGGAACATTGAGTATTTGTCGAATATCTAGATACTTGTTTTAGTTGATTATCCTAGCTGGCTTTATATTCAGATACTCTTCATTGACACCTTGCATTTTAGTTAAAATATAATATCTTTTTACATGTTATCTCTATTTTAAAATATTTCACCTCAACTTGGGAGTGTAGCTCAATTGACACCTTACATAAACATCATTCATTAATTAAAATGACGTAATTTTTACGGTAATTGTAGATAATTTTATCTAAAGTGGTTATAGAAATATTTACCTCTTTGTATATATGTATTTCAAGTTGAAAATGGTTGGAGAAGATTATTCTCTCAACGTATTCAAGCAAATGTTTATCGTCATATTATTTCAGTTTATCTTTTAATTTAGGAAAAAAGTATCTAATATTATTTTAGATAACTTTGTCTAATGTTCATCGAAACGTTGTTTTGGGGTTAAAAAATTGAAAAATTAGAATGATAAAGACTATTATAACCCTGAAATAAATTAAAATTACAAAAACACCATGATTTCCTCCCAAAAACGACGTCGTTCGATGAATATTAGATAAAGTTATCTAAAGTAACTTTAGAAAAATCAAACCCTTTAATTTAAGGGAAAAATGTTTATCCTTTTAAATGACATAACTTATATCTTTTCACTCTCGCAAAGAGGTGGGACCCACACCTTTATATATTTTTGTCCACTCTCTCCTCCTTTATCTATCTCTTTCTCTCACTTAAAATAACATAATTTTACATCTTTTAAAATGATACACATTATTCCCTTTAATTTAATGACTAAATGATTATGCTTCTTTCATCTTTTAATGAAAAAACTGCACTAGAAAAGTATGATAACAAAGATCACGCAGCTGGAATGTGGCTCGCAATGTCAGACTTTTGGTAGTTGGACAATTCATTGTGTTACTTTTAATAAGAAATATATATGTGGGTGATATGTCATCGTTTAAATTTATGCCACGCTTATTTTTATATTATTAAAAGAAGGGGATTAAGAAATAACATGAGCACGTCTTATTTAAAAAATAATCTTTGGCTATATCACGTATAAACACACAAATGTAGACACACAAAAAATATTCAACAAGCAATCTCATTGTCAACTCCGTACTGAAAAAAAAAATCTACAACAAGCAATCTATTTGCCAACTCAGAAGATAAAAATGTATGTGAAAAAATTTAAAAGTTTACATAGATAAATAACGCACGCCCCAGTTTTTTGCAAACTAGTTTTCACCGTAATTTATATCTTCAACGAGTAGCTATGATATATGCCCAATATAGAACAAAAATTGAAGTTTTTCTTATAGATTTCTGATATACACATCTTATCTGTTGCATTGGAAATTTTATTAAGTATTCATTGAATAATATTTTTAATAAATGAGCTTTAATTTAAATTTTTATTATATATATTGTTGATATTGTTCAATAATGTATACGAGTTATACTGTTTACATATTATATATATTTTTAAAGAACTCAAGGTAATATTACGTGTTATATATGGAATATATCTATATCCTAACTCTACCCAAGAATCCCTTAATTAAAGGATAATGACTCAATTATCCTAACAGAATGAAATAATAAAGATAATAAGAATAGAACCCTTATCCCTAAAAAAAAAAGGAGACGAATCCTACACCAACTGAGAGATCTACACAGCCCAAGTAACCCCTATAAATACAAGGCTTAAAACTCCCGAGGTACACATTATGAACTCATTTACTACTTCCGTCCACATTGTGCACACACTCACATCTTGGCTATAAGCCTATTGCTTGTGCACAGTGATTGAGATAATTGACTATAAGCCTATTCCATATAACGAACTTTCAAAGTTTAGTCCATGAACAAGATTTATTTTAAAACGATCTTGCAAAGCTCGACAATCATGAGTTACTGAGCAGAAGAAAACGTGATTAATAACAAATGCCACATTATGATGGGATCTCGAATGGATAAAATAAAGCAAAGACATTGGAAAGTAAAAATGCCAAACTAAATAGCAAAATTAAATTCTAAAGGCCGAAATAAAACGGCAATGATGTTCATACAAATCCAAAAAAGGGACCTAAGTCCCTAATATAAAAAGTTACATTGCAAAGTCGGCACACCGACCCCTTCATTCTACATCAGCGGCAGGAACAGCTCCATCGACCTCGGTCACGCCCTCCTCTTCTTCAGGAGTACCGGGATCTAGAGTCCCAAGAACGATGGAACCATCCTTCTCGCCATATGAAACATTCATCCCTTCCGTGATAAGACCGGGATTCAAAACCCGAGCTTGTTCAATAGCATTCTCAAAAGACTCGATGGCTGATTGACTTAGCTTCTTCGAAGTTGGCTTGCACCTTGAGCTTCCTTATCAGCTAAGCCTTTCGAAGAAGCCTCCTTCTCAATGCTCAGATCATTCACCTTAAGATTGGCCGATATCAAAGCCTTCTTTTCCTCGGCCAACTGGAAGTAAGATGTAACAGCCTGTGTTAACCCGGTTTGTTAACATACTATCTTATTAAGCCACGCTTAATTAAAATGCGGAATAACTTTTTCTTTAATTCAATTTTGACGTCATTAACCTTAGCCAAGTTGATTACTTAATCAATTTCATAAAATAATGCCTGTATGTAAATTGCAAGACAACTAACTGAATACCTCATATATAAATATAAAGTGAATATCTAAAGTCACGAATCTACAACACGTAGTCTGGACAATATCCTGATACATTAATCAACTAATGTCTGAAAACATAAAGACAAGTCAATGTGGCATGGACAATCCCCATGCTCACCGAATAAGGCACATAGCCCCAACAGCAGTCTCAACACAAAATCATAAAAATAACAGAAAACATAAACAACAGCATATAAAACAATATCTAACTCAGCTCTGGCCTCCTGCCACTAGGAGTCTCAACCACTGGGTTCCCTGAACCTGAAATAAGCGTCCCCAAACGTGGGGTGAGATCTCTAACAAGAAATCTCAGTAAGACAAGGGGTCCTCAAGGATCTTCCACCCCAAGCTCACTTACATGTGCAATATAAGTTCTAAAAATAGTAATTTCCAGTATAAGTTCCAAAAGTATGCAGTGCAACAGATATTCATGACATGTGTGTTATCACTATTCTACTGGCCAGAGAAAATGTTGGAATACGTCTATTACCCACATAGTAGTACAAGGAACATCGCTTGCACCTCACCCACAGCCTCACCATGTCGTATGTGTCACATACTCAGACTTACCGTATAGGTGGACACCACATGCATATCATACAGGCACATTGCATATAACAGCTCAACAACATTTTCAAAACATCAAAAGCATGTAACACAGCATGCATATAACCATCTCCCCATGGGACATGGTGGAACCACAACCTGGCTAAACCGAGCACACGAAAGCTTACCTTGCAAGCAATCAATCCAAGCCAAGAGTCCAACCACTCTCAAAGTCCAAACACAGCAGTATCACAATCTGTTATGGACCAATAATATATCATTAAATATGCACCATGAGCATACAACTTAAAGACCATGCCTTTCCATTTCGTTTTACGTCTTAAGGCTTCCAACAAAGCCATAAGCCCTTAATCACATGATTCTGACTTAGTTCATTAATTATAGAAGTCCAACTTCCTTAATCTAGGGTCCACAAACCCCCAATCGCCTACTGTATGAACAGTGCAGCTACTGTTCTTCGAAATCCCAGAATATCCGGATATATGTCGGGGGTATATCCGGATATCAAAGCACCCCATATCCGGATATCAATATCCGGATATGTATCGACCACATATCCGGATATTTCATGACAGAATGCAGATTCTGCATTTCGTGAAGACATCCACCAAAGGTCCAACTTTTAACACTTATATGCGTCCAAGGATCCATTTTAAGCATATACAAGTTTTCTTAGGTGTTAGTTACTTCATTTTACCCATTAACATGCCAAGACTTCATCTTTAAAGCATAAAAACACATGATCAAGGTTGGTGCAACTTACCAAAGCTCAAAACAGAGCAAGATGTGCTCTTGGAGCTCACCAATGATCCCTCACAGCTCAGCCTACCAAAGAGCACGAAAATGGCACCAAAGCTATGACCTTTCTTCACAAGGAAGGATCATTGAAGCTCCAACAACCAAGGAAGAGTCTCACACCCTCACACAAGACATCTCAGCCCACAAACACTCCCCAAACAAAGGCAAAAACTCAGAATAAGTCCTCCCACTCAACCCCAAGGATCACTCTTACTCATACCAAGTGTTTAAGAGAAGGAGCCAAGAAGAAATGAGGTCTCTTGGCTCCAACGGTGAAGGAAGGAAAAAGGTGGCAAGGTGGCTGCTCAAGCTGCTGAAATTCTCACATAAACGAGCTGCTCGTGCCTAGGGTTATGTGCCATAAGTTGAATATATAGCCATTTAAGTCATAACGCGCAGTATTAGCCTTAATAGCTACGCAGAATATTTTAATCCCAAATTTTGTAATCTTAACCTACTCATTTTTCTAAAAATTTTCATATTTTTATTTTATTTTTCGGAGCACCTTTCCGGTACGCGCTTTTCCATAGCCAGTATCAGTTCTGGCATCAGTTTTCATTATTTTGACTTGAAACTTTTTTTACAAGTCCTACATAATATTATAGTAATTATCATGCACTTATTATAATTTTCCGGGGTACTTCACCGATACGCATTTATACTGGGTAGCATAACCGGTATCTGCGCTTTTTGCCCGAAAAGTGACTTTCAATATTATTACCCACTTACTATAATTATTAGAGCCTCATAATCATTATTAGGGTCAATTATGAAATTATTTCCTAATTATAACATTTATTTAATTAATCTCCTTAATTAGCGGTGCAGGTTCTTACATAAGATCTTGCACCTTTACTTCAAGATCGGATTTCGACTTGACAAGCTAACCATGTTGCTTCAAAAGCTCATCCACCCTGATGGAGAGTGACGAGTTAGAAGCAGTTGATAAATCAAGCCTTCGACGAAGGTCCTGGAAAGATTGGATAAGAGGTCTTCAACGATTCCTCTTACATCCGAGCTTGCATGGACCAAACATCCAAGGTCAAAAGGGATCCTCCCATAAGTTGTTCAGGAGGCCTTAGAGTAGCCCTAAGTCGGCCTGAGACCCCGACCTTCCATACCTTCCCAGGCTCCAAAACCACAATATTCCCTTAAAAAGCACTAGGAGGAGGCGGAGATACAGACGGGGTGAATTGAGGAACAAAAACCCTAGCTAAGCTCATGGCCTCACCCATAGCAGATGAATTGCCACCGGTCATGACATCGAACTGCCTTTTTTCGAAGTTTCAACATTGAGGGCGGCATCATCATTCGCCTGCCCATTTGAAGAAGCCTTCTTTGCCTTCGGCAAAAACTTCTTGTAACTAGAGCTCTTCATGCTAACTGCAAAAGGAACCAAAAGTTAGAACACAAGTTAAACAATAAACTGACATAAATCTCATGACCGAAATCATGTACCGAGCTCTTGAAGGAGATCATCTCCAATCTTATCTACAATTTGACTTCGATAATGCCAAACTCTTTGGCATACCCAATCAGGATGAAGGATGTCAATATTTCCAAATCGGAAAGAGCTACTCCTCGAGTAGTATAATCCATAGGACACCTTTGATAATATTTCTACGTCTAGTAAAGCTCGAATCGTGATACCAAATCCCCATCGTCCAACCATTCCTCGGCGAACCAGGGGAGAGAATCAGAACGAGCTGCCATCTTATAATAGGATTCTTTGAAGATGATTGGATAAAAGGAATAATAATACCCCATCCCAGAGCACCTCGAAGGGTAACCCATCCCTTCCTTTCCTTGACCTCGGCCCCTGACCGGGCTGTATATACATTGAATAGATAAAAGAACAAACAAACTGTACAAGGAAGATAGAGATATCCATACACTTGCTCGAAACCTCGAACAAAAGTCCATGAATTGCGATGAAGTTGTGTAGGAGAAACCCGAAGCCTACGAAGCACGGCTATCTGGAAGTCGGAAAAAGGGAACCGAAGTCCCACCTTGGTAATTAAGTCTCGGTAGAAAAAGAAATAATGAGGCTCATCCTCATCAGGACCCACGCACACCGGGTTGTCACCTGTCGGAAGAATATCAACTGCAGAAGGGTCTCCAACAGGAAGTTGAGTTATTTCAGCAGCCGACATAATAGACCGCATATTGAGAATCTCTAACAAGACATAATCTTGAACATCAAGATCATCAATGATTGAAGACCTGGAAAACGAAGGATGAGGGTCAGTACAAAGATCAACTAAATCCAACCCCGGACTACTAAGGTCGGATCACAATGAACATGGACCCGAACAAAAGGAAGGGGAGGAACTACTATCAAGATCAATAATGGGTATTTGACATGAGGTCGAACTACGGAGCAAGGTGGCCCGGAAATCCTAAATCAGACGAGGAAGAAGTAGAAGAGCTCTCGCTAAACTCGAACTGAGGAATCCGACCTAAAATTGATGTTGAACCCGGAAAAACAAGATACGAAGTGAAGCTTTGTGATGTTACAGGAATAGGATTATAAGAGAAGCTCGCCCAGGATGAGTCACGGGAGTTGAGACCGAAGAAGGTCCAAGCATTACCAGAGTTAAGAGTCTGGGACTGGCGCCCTCCTCATTCTCTCTTATCTCGTCCCCTCCTGCCACGTCCACCTCGGGGAACTCGGTGACCCACTTGAAGAAGCTGTTGAAGCTTCTCCTCCTCGGTGTACTCCTTACCAAAAAGCCAATATTGAATTGGCCGAGGTAATTGTTTCACAAACTCCTCATTCACAGCCTCCTCCCCATCACCTCGGCCAGAAGGCAAACCATGAGATGAACCAAGAATACTCATTATTCACTCGAGTGGAGAAAACCCTTATAAAAACTAAAAGGGGGACTTAATGAAAGAACGAGGAAGGACGCCCTTCTACAATAAAGAACAGGAAACAACACAAACACCTTAACTCCTAAAGATGAAAATATTCAAACTAAAGGAAATGAAAGGGGAAGAAATACCTACATAATGGGGAGAGAAAAAAGGCGAAAGCACTAGAACTCTTCGAAGATCTCTGAGCGCATATCCTGCTGTATTATCATACGGTTCTATAGGACCGAATATTACAAAAAATCCAAATAATGTAGTGTTTAACAATATACAATATCTAATTATATTGTCATAATTAATTGTCAGATGGTGATTAAAATTAAAATTTATTTTAAAAAATTTATACCAGATGTATACAACATAAAAAAAAAAATCATCAATTAAAGGAGCTATGTGAAAATTTAAATCTATTTTATATGAATTATCAACTAAATATACGAATTAGTACATGAAAAAAATTCCTAACATCCCCTTGTCTCTTTCCTCTGAACAGTTAGGATCGAGTTGGTATATGAATATGATATACAAATAAAATAAAAGAAAAAAGAAGTACAGGAGTATTTATTTGCTAATTTTTCTATTTTTATTCATGGAATTTAGCGCTTTGTTCATGGGGAACAAA
This sequence comes from Gastrolobium villosum, assembly GCA_032173675.1. Lineage (NCBI taxonomy): Eukaryota > Viridiplantae > Streptophyta > Magnoliopsida > Fabales > Fabaceae > Gastrolobium > Gastrolobium villosum. The sequence continues at coordinate 99,487 of JAVKPL010001976.1, read as the reverse complement.
GAAGCGCCATTTCTTTTTGGGTTATTGGGATTTTTTGTAATTTTTTTTGTATTTATACTCCTTAAACTGTGAACTTTTATATAGCTTTTGTAATTTCTAAAATTTGTGAGTCAGCTAGAGAAAGTTTACCATGAGCAAACGAGCGAAACACAAAAAGTGGGAATAAAAACCTGAAACACAAAGCCAAGAAAGAAAAAACAAGTAAAAAATAAAATAAAAACTTTTAATGATGGCGGTGATGATGTAACTCATATTTGTCGGCCATGAAATGTATCACGTGGTGACCCAAATTCAGTAAATGTGTACTGAAAATGACAGCACTGCCACAACTTAAAAAAATTTCAAAGCCGCCATCAAAGTCCAAACCCAACGAAGGGATCAAAATAATATACAACGTGCACTTGCAGCATGCAACATATCCCTCTTTGTATCGTTCCAAATGCAACACCTTGCTAATGTATACATAAATCATCCCTTTTTTAAAATATATATATATATATATATATATATATATATATATATATATATATATATATATATATATATATATAAAAACTTAAACCTCACAACAACTTCATTGTGGGATGAAACCACTCATCTATTAATCATGTGATGTCAATGAAACGTGAACTTGAGTGTAAAGACTAACTGTATACAATTAGGTTTTAATTTTTCTGTTATCGCTTAGTTAAAATCAGATGGTTAGTTAAGCTAGTCTTTCTGTACTTTTGAGATTGTATAAATACATGAAAGGTACTAGCTAGTATCAAATCAATTTTGAGAATAATGAAAAAACTTGAAAAAGAAATGAGATGTTGTTTCTTTGTGTGTAGGATATAATCTTTTTACGCTTGTTATTGTTTCCCAATTTTGTGTGTGGTGAAATGACACCAATCTAGATTTCCCCAATTTTCATTTTTGTGATTTTGATTGATTATATATTATTTTAGAAAAAGATTATTTGTCATTTCAAATAATAAGGCAATATTTGATGTGTATTCATTAGCTTTTCACATTCTCCCTCTTGGAGAGAAATAAAATATTGTGGCGGAGAAGTAACATAAAAATCAATAAATATGTCCCAAAATTCATTTAAAATAATAAAAAATTGTGTCATTTAAATAATTTTTTATAATTGAAGTTGTCATTTGAATATTATTTTATATTCGTAAATATTAATTTTAATAATTAATAAGATATGATCACAATTTTTGATGTTCACACCCCTTTCCAATCATAGGAAAATAAATTAAGATCACGATAACTTTACAAAAAAAATCCCCTTGGTGTCTGTCCATACGATAATCGTTATAACCTTTTTGGCAACCGATATTGTTAACATTATTCAATAATGTGTGTGGCCTACGGCCTATTGCTTTACCTGGTCTATTGTCCTCCAAACGTCAACATTAAATCCACGTGCCAAATTAAAATTTTGTTGGGTAACATAAATTGGGGTTGGTCTTTTAGTGGACTTTGTTTAAAGGTGGACGAAGCAACTTGAGTGATTCAACTTATATAATTAAAAAAAAGGTTTGATATTATATATATATATATATATATATATATATATGGGTCAAGACCATTTTACACCAGTATAAGTTATACTCTTAATCTTATCCGTTAATCTCACTTTTATCGAATGGCTCAAATTTTTTTAGTAATGTGAGTCATTGGGTACAAATGGATCAATGGTCAAGATTAAGTGTAAAACTTCTAACTCTTACACCGGTATAAGAATATCCTGCATATATATATATATATATATATATATATATATATATATATATATATATATATATATATATATATATATATATATAAGGTAGGATCATTTGACACCGACACCTCATCTGAGAGCCATTAGATCAAAAAAGATCAACAACTCTGATTTGCAAGCATGTGACACCATTGATCTTTTTTGATCTAACAGACTATCAGATGAGGTGTCAAATTTGAAATTTGACACTGGTGTCAATATATATATATATATATATATATATATATATATATATATATATATATGGGCAATATATTTTTATATCTGATATAAGAGTTAGAAGTCTTTAACTCAATCTTTATCATTGACTCACTTATATCTTATGGCTCACATTACTAAAAAATTAGAGTCCAGATATAAGGGGATTAATAGTCAAGATTGAGAGAGTAGATTACACTAGTGTAAGATGATCCTAACCCATATATATATATATATATATATATATATATATATATATATATATATATATATATATATATATGGTAGGATATTCTTACACCGGTGTAAGAGTTAGAAGTCTTACACTTAATCTTGACAATTGATCCACTTGTATCCAATGCCTCACATTCCCATAATATTTGAGTCATTAGATATAAGTGTGATCAACGGACATGATTGAGAGTGTAACTTACACTGGTGTAACTTACACTGGTGTAAAATGATCCTGACCCTATATATATATATATATGGGGATGTGAGGTCATGTGAGGAGAAAAGAGAGAAAAAGAAAATATGGGCCCTATATATTTTTATGTGTGTATAAGATATAATTTTATTTCTTATATCATGGAAGACATACATCTTTAGCTAGTTATAAGATAATATCAGCGCATGCTAAGTAAAAGTATGTGAGATAAAGTTATTTTCTACAATCTTAAAATGATTTTTTTTAGGTTAAAAAAAACAATTACTAAGGTATTTTAATAAAATTTATAATATAAGAAAAAAGTAAACTTTATCGCTTGTTATAGGAAAAATAGTTTTTCCGCTTTATGTATACATTACTATACAAATCTATACTATAAGAAACTGGCAAAAAAGTTGTTCACAAATAATATGAATAACTAAGTTGTTTTAATTCAAAAAAGTAAAAGATAGATTTACCTTTAAATTCAATAAATTAAATTTTTAGTAAACTATAAATTAAATCAACAATAAATATACTACTCACATTGGATGATAACCATTAATTTGATTTTGTCTAAAAATAACAAAATGATTATAAAAAGATACGGAAAAAAATGATAAAGTATAACCTATCTCTTATTTTTTTGAAGAGATATATATAATATTATGTCTACTTTATGTGCTTCTCTCCAACACCATCCTCCCTAAATTGTTAACTAAGAAAAGTAGATAAAAAATGTATGAAAAAAAAATGTAGATACAATATCCTTTCCCTTTTTTGAAATGCACATACCATTCAAAAATCGGGGGCCTTCAATCTTGTACATGAAATCTAGGGATGTGGATGGGTCGAACCGAACCGATTTTTTTGAAAAACCGAACCGAATTGGTTTAAATGGTTCGGTTCGAAAGTGGTTCGGTTCGGTCCAAAACTGGTTCGGTTCGGAAGTGGTTCGGTTCGGTTCGAAAGTGGTTCGGTTCGGTTCGGAACCGATTCGGAAGTGGTTCGGAACCGGTTCGGGTCGACCCTCTTTTGAAAAGAAAAAAATTTAAAAATGTAAAAAATAAAGTTATAAAAATTAATTTGATTTGGTTTAAAAATGGTTTGGTTCGGTTCGGAAACGGTTCGGTTCTTAATCCGGTTCTAAAAATTGGTTCGGTTCATGAACTAGTTTTTTAAAACTGGTTATTTTATGGAGCGGTTCGGTTCATGGTTCGACCCACTTTTTTGGTTATTTTACACACCTAATGAAATCTTATAGAACATTCCAAAATTGATCGTAAGATTGATTAGAATACTTCTTACGCTGAAGGAGTTAAGTTTGGAGCAATTCAAAAGTGCTGTGTGAGCGTCAAGGAAGAACCATATTTTAACCAATTGCTGATGAAGTTTGAAGTTTGAACTTTGAAGCCAATGGTCTTCTAAAATGTCAAAAGGGGAAAGCCCTTCGGAAAACAACGGTCATTTGCATGCAGTTAATTAAGTTTTTCTTTTTTTAACCAAATAGACAAGCTTTTCGCACTAAGGCGGAAAAATTCATCCAAATATTTTGACCAATATGAATAATTCCCATCAAAGACTACATCAATTGCCGGATATTCCTCACGAAATTCAAGTATTTATGAAGAAAATTTTCTTAATATCCCATTAAATTTACCTTGATGATGAATGATAGGAATCAAATATTTAACCTTCTATTTAAGCAAGTTTGAGTTTAGACAAGCATAAAATTCAAACACTCACGCGTCTTACTCTAAAATCATTTATTCCTATTTTTTTTTTCGTCATCCAATTTGATTTAAATGTCTTTAAAAAATTGTTCGTTTTACTCTGATGAGTAGTAGATGAAGTGTCAGATCCACTCCGCTCACTTTACAGATTTGTTAGTGGAATGATGCCTGATGAGCAAATCAAACACTTTACATACTATATATTCTTGAGAGTAAGAAGCTGAACATGAAGAAAATAATGTTAGTTTTGCATATACTTACTAGAAATTGTTGAAAATAAAGGATTTTTTTTTATATTTTTGATTATAAATTAAAATTTGGGTTTAATGTTTCTCTATAGACGGGAGATATATTTATCTCCTACACACATGTAAATAGTTGATTCTTATTTTTTTTTATTTTTTTTTTCCTCGCATGGCCTAACCAGCTTGCATGTGTGTACATGATAAACATTAATCCCTTACAATTTAAAGCAATTGTTTATCAAAAAAAAAAGTAATTTGAATAAAAAACAAATCATAGAACTAAATGATTAAAAAGAAAAACCACTAATCACGTGAATCAATTGGCATGGAGTTGTTCGGTCTTAATCAATGATATCGAGTTTTAGTCCTGACTAATTTAGGGGCGCAAATGGGTTAGGCCGCTTGTCATAGATATACTTGCATTTAGCTTGACTTGGCTTGCCATGTTTTAAAAATAATACATACTTAAGTTCATTAAAAGGCTTTTTTAAAAATCAAGCCACAACCCTATTTCAGAAGTCCTGTCTCTAAATCTCTAGGCTCGGCTTGTATTTTTAATAAATAATATTTTATTATTTTTAATAAAATAATATTTTAAATTATGGTGTGGCTTAGTTATTGTATTATTTTAATTTTCCTTCAATTAAACATACAAAAATAAAATAAAATAATTGTAACTTATATTTTACGGAAGATAATATGTCATTTTTGAAGACTTGGTAGGTTTTATGGGCCGGACCAAATCTTGTATTTTTTTAAAATAAATCTAGCCAAACTTATAATTTGATTTGTATTAGACTATAACATATTAAGCAAGACTTGAAGCATTTATATAGGCTTAGCCCATTTAGGTTAAGTCTTGCTTTGCTTGTCTCATTTACATTCATATTGACTACACAAATGTGTTAAAATTTGATATGAAGAGTTAATACATAGATCTTTCAACTTTACCATTTTAAAAAAATAAATAAAAAAGTTATGCGATTATACTGTTAGGAGTTTATGACTGTATAAAAAGATTCGTTACAAAAAAAAACAGGTATTTTATGGCGGTTCATTTTTGGTATACGCGACGGTTACAACCATCGCTAAATGCATTTTTACAATTTGTGGCGATTGTAACCATCGCGCATACCAAAAATGAATCATCTCTAAATGCCTAATTTTTTGTAGTGATATTTGTAGGATAGCCGGAGTTCTTTTATTAAAAAATAGTATAAGTAAAAATGAATAAATAAATAAAAACCAAATAAATTTTTAAATTTCTCAATATGAAATTAATCTATATAAAAATAGGCTTTAATGTTTCTATATGTGAAATTTAATAATTTATCTACATTCGTTTTCAATATGGTATCGTTTTGGTTTTTTAATTTAAAAATTATAATGAAAAAGACTATTATACCCCTAAAATAAATTATAATTACAAAAATACATTGATTTTCGCCACAAAACGACGTTATTTTGGGCTCACTGTAAATAAGTTATCTATATTTACGGTAGACAAAGCGAACCCATAAAATTATAAGGAATGATTAGTTGCATGGAAGTAAATTTACAAAAACTTTAACGAATTCTAGACCGTTGAGCATTACGTTTTTTTCGGTTGATTAAAAAATGTTAAAAAGCATTGAGAATGTGTTAATGTCCAATTTATATTTAAAAATTTTGACGTGTCGTTGGTTTGTATTTTGGGCTTGTTGTATCACTAAGGACTGTCCCCGAGAGTTCAACATGCGTATATAAAAATTCAAAAAAAAAATTTTGCAAAGGTTCCTTGCGTTGAGTTTTATTAAATTATTAAAGAATCATTTGATTGCGATTACCATTTTATTGAATTTAATATAAATATTTAGGATATCTTATGTTTCTTTGCAAAATTTATGAATATTATAAGTTTTGATTCATTTTTTTGTTAAATTACTGAATATTAAATATAATATTCGCTACATAAATTAAAAATATTATTTAATATCAAAACGTGTCCTAACGTGTCGAAATCCAATATTTTTTAGAATTAACGTGTCGGAGTGTCGTGTCGTATCGTGTCACGTGTCCCGTGTCGGTGTCCATGCTACATAGGTTATATACGTAAATTTGTGTCACACGTTCTATTTTAAAATATGATGGAAATGAATTATCATATATGTTAAATTTGAATAATTTTTTAATAGATCAATATGGTATCATTTTCAATTTTTTATTTTACAAGAAATGACCGGTATTTTTTTTTATAAAAAATTTTAAAAACAATTATTTTCCTTGGAGGAGGCTATGTTGGATCTCTTTCCTTCCCCTTTTTCTTCAAACTCCCAATCACATCCTTAGAGAAGGCTCTATTGGTCCCCCATTATTGCTCTTGCATGATTTCCTTTCTCTTCTTTTTTCTCGGCTTGCCCTCCTGATATATAAAAAAAATTAAATTTTCTCTCCTAAATTTAATTAATTATTTTTTTATCCTAATTTAATTCTTATTATATGTTCAATTTGATCATATATATAATTCAACTTCAAATATATATATATATATATATATATATATATATATATATATATATATATATATATATATAATTTGATAGCTGGAGTAAATTAGAACTTATTTTAGCCAAAAATCACTATTTTCTAACGAAACAAATTTTAGACGGTAAAATGGAACAAATTGCATCAATTTAAATTTGAAGTTTAATTACAAATAGTACAGTTTAAGAAACCTTTTTTTAACATGCCTTATTGGTCTATATAAAGGTCGCAAGTTACAATATTGTTCAAGTCATGGTCCATTAAATAAAGTCCCAAGTTCAACTATGGACTGGTGCACTAAATTAAGCATGACATCACTAAAAGTCCAAAACCATTTCCTATCGGTGATAAGGTTTGTCAAGTTAAACTGGATCCGGATGACCCAGAGATATGGGCTTCTGGAATTGAAATTGGCACGCTCACTCTTTAAGCAATTTCATTCATGAGGAAGTTATGAAAAATTTAACGAAGAAGCTATTCCAAAAAAAAAATAAAAAAAATCCTTACCTACATTTTTTTTTGTCCTTTACGTGATCATGGTAAAGAGACCCTCACATTATATCTCAACCGAAAATTTTAAGATATTAAATTTACGGGTCCTTTCATTTATATGATATTTTTGAATATTCCAATAATCTTTTCCTTAAGTGTGAAATCACCCACCTCTAGCCAAACACATCTGGCTAGTCTAGGCTGAACTTGAGTCTAATACCGGAGTTAGGTGGGGCAAAAGGAACCCATGGTAGGGGAACCACCACTAATATGGTGAGCTAGACCAACCACAATAAGACTTGACATTATATTTCAACTCAAAATCTTAAGGTAATGAGTTCATAGATCCTCACACTTATATGGTCTTCATTTAATCTATTATCAACTAATGTAAGACTCCATCACGATTAAATATCTCAACAGTTTTTCTACTAGTTTCTCAAACCCAAGTAACAATTACTTTAGATTTTGTAAATTAATTCAAAATTACATCCAATTTTGATTAATTTCAAGTAATATTTGATTCTAAAATATGAAGAACTATCGGTAAACAATGTCCAAAGAACAAAGTCACCCTATGCTACAGTCTCAATACTAAATGGTAGCTTACTGTTTTGCTTAAAATTTAAAGGAAATATAACTTTGATGGCAAATTGTATGTATGTATCATTTTTGATGTTTACATCATTTTTTTGTTGATAAGTTTACAAAAAATTTATAAACGAGAAAATAATAGCTTACTATTTTGCATATGATTTATCATAAATATAGCTTTGATTGCAATTTGTATGTAATGTACATCCTTCTTAACAAATTTTCATGAGAAAATGCTTATGCAAACTAACTTTTGGCTTTGAGAAGTTTTGATGTTCTCTATCATGTCTATCTCTATTGGTTTTGATGTTCTCTATTATGTCTACAATTGATAAGATTGAGTTGATATTAAAACATGATTGTTGAACCATACATGATTATAAATGTAAAATGGCAGTACTTGGTTTAAGTGATTAAGCAAACCTAACTAGAAATGCCAAACAAATAATGCAATATTGTGTGAAAATAATAGTTACTGAACTTTCTTAAAGTTTATGGTTTGATGATTAATCCTTCCAAACGAATGTTTCGGTAAATGTTCTCATTACTCTAATACCTTCTTTTGATGCTCTGATATCATGTACAATGGATTTGATTGATGCTTTTGATGCCTTGATACCATACACCATTGTTTTGATACCATATACTTATGCCATCAATTTTCACTTAATGTTGAGTACTTAAATTTGATTATTATGAAGATGTTCTTCATATTTTGTTACCATACATTAATTTGTTGAAGCTATGTGAATTAGTTTTGATGAAAGAAGTTGGTTTAGTTTATGCTTGAATCGTTTTTCAAACTTGGAGGCAATTTTGTAATTACTACTATTTTTGTGTCATTTTAGTGTGTTCTTCATGATATTGATGCTGAAAAATATGTTTGATTGATCATTGTGCATAAATAGATGACTGACAAGAAAATCAATATTGTTTTGATCAAAAGTATGATCATGAAACTTACTTTTCTATGTATAACAACCCTCACAACTAAGATTTTCTACATAAGGAATTAAGTACATGTTTAAAAGTTAATTGTTAGTTCAGTGAGAATTCTGACAGTTAAATCATGAAATTATCATGATTATGAATATGAAGATACAATCCATGCCTAAGAAGTCAATTATGACCTAAATAGAAGTATAAGTCATGTTGAGAGGCATAGATGCCAATTTGGTAAAGACAGGGTTATTTTGGTAATTTGACAAAGATAGGTCTGAACTTAATTTTGTTAGTTGACGTGCGCTCTCGAACGCACGCAAATTACTGAGCTTAGGTTTGTAGTGATAGGGCAACTTGGATCGTTTCCCAAAGAACTTGCTAGAAATCAGAAATGATCTGTAAAATATAATATAAAAGGAAAGGGGATTTTATTGATTTGAAATTTAAATAAAAACAGATTTAAAATTTGGATTTAAAAATCAAAATTAAAAAGCAATCAACCTAAGGAATCATGATTCATTAATTTATTTCGTCATTGGATTAAAAGATAAAATTATCAATTTGTGATTAACCCCAATCGAATTCGGAATCCTCAAATTCAATTGGAAACCTTCTCTAGACTATCGCCTAATGTTTGGTTGAATACAGTATCTCAACTATGCGATGCAGCAGTTTTGATCTGTTCAACTTATGTTCATCGGGTAAATTAATCTGACTATTAAGTGTAATGATCAATTTTCCCTTATAGAATGCAATTGCATTATTCAGTTTGAATGCCTACAATCACATGATATTCAAACTGAATTGGGAAAAAAATGAAACTGATTTAAAAAGTTAAAAACAGATCCTCTGAAATAATCTAACGAACCTTTAACCTTAGATTGATTAAAGGTGTTTAGCCTAGCATCACAAGGTTAAACATCATTCAAAATAAAATAACAGAGAAGAAGAAGAAGATGAAAAGAAAAGAGTGCAGAATTTAGAATTTCAAAGAAAAACTAAAAACAATTGTTCAACTCCAAAATCTGACTGCCGAAGGGTTTCCTAAAGTTTTACTTAAATAATCCACATTCAAAACGAGTTAGGGTTCCACCACTTTGACCCATACATAAACTAAAACTTAATAAAATAAAATAAAACATTAAAACACGGCCTTGGGCCCTAAACATATTGGGTTCTAATCTAATTTACAAGTCCAAATATCAAAATAAAATTCAAGCAAAAACACATCATCTTGGGATTAGATTTCTACCATCTTCGTATCCGAATTGTCATTCAGTAGCTGAAATGGGGATTATAGCCCTTTTTTTTAGCTGAAAAACGCAACAAGAACGGAGTCAATCGGACATCTGTACAGTGAGATATGGCCACAATACGAAAGTAGTGTAAATCTGAAAAATTCTGACGAAAATCAATTAAACCCAATTAGAATCTAGAATTCTGATTTGACCCAAAAGACCTTTATTTAACTAAGATAAATCCTAAAAATAAGTAACAAATAAGTGTAACAAAATATATGTTATCATCAGTCTAGTTAAATTGTATGAAAAATTATATGGGTTCAAAGTGACATTAGATGAGTCTAATTATGATTTGATTAATTATTAAAATTAGGTTAAAGTTGTAATAAAAATATAACACCCCGTGTATACCCGGTTTGTTAACATGTCATCGTATTAAGCTACGTTTAATTAAAGTGCGAAATAACTTTTTCTTTAATTCAATTACGACGTCATTATACTTAGCCAAGTTGATTACTTAATCAATTTCATAAAATATCGTCTGTAAATTGCAAGACAACTAACTGAAATACCTCATATATAAATATAAAGTGAATATCTAAAGTCATGGATCTACAATACGTAGTCTGAATAATATCCTGATACATTAATCAACTAATGTCTGAAAACATAAAGACAAGTCAATGTGGCATGGACAAACCCCATGCTCACCAAATAAAGCAACATAGCCCAACAATAGTCTCAATTCAAATATCAATACAAAAGCGGAAAATATAAATAGCATCCCACAATGATAGCATATAGCGCAGCAAACTATAACTTAGCTCTGGCCTCCTTCTACTAGAGGCATCAGCCCCAGCATTACCTGAAATAAGCGTCCCCAAACGTTGGGTGAGACCTCTAAATAAGAAATCTCAGTAAGATAAGGGGTCCTTAAGGATCTTCCACCCCAAGGTCACTTACATGTGCAATATAAGTTCAAAAGGCAGTAATTTCAATATCAGTTCCAAAACTATGCAGTGCAATAGATATTCATGACATGTGTTATCATTATTCTATTGGCCAGAGAAATGCGGGAATATGTCTATTACCCACATAGTAGTACAAGGAACACCGTTTGCACCTCACCCACAGCCTCACCATATTGTATGTACTACATACTCAGGCTTACCGTATAGGTGGACACCACATGTATATCATAAAGGCACATTGCATATAGTAGCTCAACAATATTTTAAAGTATAAAAGCATGTAAACACAACATGCATATAAACCATTCCCCCACGGGGTATGGTGGAACCAATCAATGGCTAAACCAAGGATACGAAAGCTTACCTTGCAAGCAATCAATCCAAGCCAAGAGTCCACACAGCTCAACATCCACAAACAGTACAATCACAAGCTGTTTGGACCAATAATTATATCAACATTGATCATAAGCATAAACATAAAGACTACATTTTTTTTACGGTTTATGTCTTAAGGCTTCCCACAAAACCATAAGCCCTTAACCCCTTAGGTTCTGACTTAGATAATTAATTCCAGAAGTACCACTACATCAAACTAGGGTCCATAAACTCATAGATCAGTTCTGTATGAACAGTACCTTACTGTTCATCGAATCCCAGAATATCCGGATATATGTCGGGGGCATATCCGGATATCAGTATCCGGATATCAGAGACCCCATATCTGGATATCAATATTCGGATATCATATATGGATATTTCACGACAGAATGCAGTTATGCATTTTCGCGAAGATATTATCCAAAGATCCAACTTTTAATCCATATACACATCCAAGGATCCATTTTTAAGCATATACAGATTCACATAGGTGTTGTTACTTCATTTTACCCATTAACATGCCAAGACTCCAACTTTAAGGCATAAAATTTAAGATCAAAGGTGGCAAAGCTTACCAAAGCTCAAAACAGAGCAACAACGGCTCTTGGAGCTCCCCAATCTGACTCTACAGGTCTGACCTTCAAGGCACACGAAAATGCCACACAAGTAAGAACCTTTCTTCATAAAGTTTGCTCCTTGGAGCTCCAGCAACCAAGGAGATGAACCCTTTCACCCCAAAATCAGAACACAGCTTAAAACACCACCAAACCAGTGGCCAAACTCAGAATAATGACCCCACTCAACCACAAAGGTGACTCACACACACACCCAAGTGTTTAGGAAGAGTTATCAAGAAGAAAATGGCCTCAACCTCAAGAAAAGGAGAAGAGAATGCAATAGAACATGATTCTGGTCAGCCACCCTCACAATCCACGTAGCATGAAGGAGTTATCTAGGGTTTTTTGCCCAACATAAGAGTATTTATAGCACATTAACCATTAAACACACAGTATAAGCATTAATAGCTACGCAAAAATTTTAATCCCAAACTTTGGAATCTTAACATACTCGATTTTACAAGAATTATCATATTTTTATTTTATTTTTTGGAGCACTTTTCCGGTACGTGCTTTTCTATAGCCAGTATCAGTTCTGGCACCAGTTCTCATTATTTTGACTTGAAACTTGTTTTACAAGTCCTATATATTATTCTAGTAATTAACAGGAACTTATTATAATTTTCTGGGATACTTCACTGATACGCATTTATACCGGGTAGCAGAACCGGTATTGCGCTTTTCGTCCGAAAAGCGATTTTCAGCATTATTACTCACTTTCTATAATTATTAGAGCCTCATAATAATTATTAGGGTCAATTATGGAATTATTTCCTAATTCTCACATTTATTTAATTAATCTCCTTAATTAGTGGTGCGAGTTCTTACATTCACCCCACCTTTTTAAGGATTTTGTCCTCAAAATCAGAAATATACCTGTCTCGAAAGTCGGGATACTGCCGGAGAAACTCGTCCTCTCGCTCCCATGTGCACTCCTTAGGAGTACGTCTAGTCCACTGCACTTTGACCATCGGAATGGTCTTGCTCCTTAGCTGCTTCTCGCCTCGATCGAGAATCTTGAGTGGTCCGACGGGAGTCTTTATGTTCTCCCGAACCTCCATATCATCCGGTTGCACCACGTGCGAAGGATTCGTTATGTATTTCTGAAGCTGAGACACGTGAAGCACGTCGTGGATGTTAGACATGTTCGGAGGCAATGCAAGCCGGTAGGCAACTGGTCCTACTCTACCAAGGATCTGGTATGGCCCAATAAACTGCGGGCTCAGCATCCTTACTCCCAAGGCCCGACCAACACCGGTGACAGGTGAAAGTTTCACAAACACGTGCTCACCCTCACTGAACTCCAGTGGACGATGCTTGACATCATAGTAACTCTTCTGGCGATTCCGCGTCTCCTTCAACTTTTCTCTGATCATCTGAATCTGCTGGGTAGTATCTTGGACAAAGTCCAAGCTAAAAAGCTCTTTATCTCCAACCTCAGACCAGCAGGTAGGAGTCCGACACCTCCTACCATACAACGCTTCGTAGGGCGCCATGCCTAGGCTAGCATGAAAACTGTTGTTGTACGAAAATTCAACCAACGGAAGGTACCTATCCCATGCTGAACCCTGCTCCAATGTGCAAGCCCTCAACATGTCCTCAAATGTCTGGATGGTCCACTCAGTCGGTCCGTCAGTCTGAGGGTGATAGGCGGTACTCAATCTCAATTGTGTACCAAAAGCTCCCTACAGCGCCTCCCAGAACCGAGAAGTGAACTTCGGGTCTCTATCACCGATGATACTCTCGGGAACCCCGTGAAGCCTCACAATCTCGAGGACATATAGCTTGGCCAACTGCTCTGTAGTGAAGCTCACCTTCACTGGGAGAAAATGGGCAGACTTCATCAGCCTGTCCACAATGACCCAGATAGAATCACAACCCGTCTGAGTCTTCGGCAATCCCGCCACGAAGTCCATGGAAATGCTTTCCCACTTCCACTGTGCAATCTCAAGAGGTTGAAGTTTACCAGACGGTTCCTGGTGCTAAATCTTCACCTTCTGACATATAAGGTACTTGGACACGTATACTGCAATATCTTTCTTCATGCCCGGCCACCAGAAATTCCTCTTCAGGTCCTGATACATCTTCGTAGCACCAGGGAGGATAGTAAACTAACCCTTATGAGACTTTGTCATAACCTCCTCAGTCAATGGCCCTCGAGGGATTACAACCCTCTTCTGGAACAACAACAATCCATCATTATTCCAAGACACACCGTCTTGGTTCTTCACATAGTCAAGGCACTCTCTTTGCACTTGCGTCTCTTTAATCTTTTCCATGAACTCATTAATCACTTCTGTTGTCTCCATCTCGAAAAGTGTGCCCCCAAATAAGAAGTTCACTCTCAGGTCTCGAAACTTTTCTATCACCTTGTAATCGCTCATCATCAAGCTGGATAAGCTCATGGATTTCCGCCTCAAAGCATCAGCTACCACATTGGCCTTGCCATGATGGTACCTCAACTCAAAGTCGTAATCCTTCAGGAACTCCATCCATCTCCTTTGTCTCATGTTCAACTCCTTCTGATCAAACAGATACTTTAAGCTCTTATGGTCACTGAACACGGCAGCTAACTCCAAATCTTAAAAGTAAAAGCAATAGCAGCCAACTCCAAGTCGTGAGTCGGGTAGTTCTCCTCATGAGGCTTCAACTACCTCGAAGCATAAGCGATAGCTTTCCCTTTCTGCATCAACATGCAGCCTTGCCTCTTCCCAAAAGCATCACAATATAACTCAAACTGCTCCGCAGGATCAGGAAGGACCAACACAGGTGCAGTAGTCAATCTCTCCTTCAACTCCTGGAAGCACTCCTCACATTCATGTATCCACACAAATGGAGTCTCCTTTCGGGTAAGGCGAGTCATCGGTAACACCATCTTGGAGAATCCCTCAATGAACCTCCTATAGTATCCTGCCAAACCTAAGAAGCTCCTTACTTCTGTAACCGTCTTGGGCCTCTCCCAATCCATCACGGCCTCAATCTTGTTAGGATCAACTGCAACTCCATCAGCGGAAATCACATGACCCAGAAATTTCACCGACTTGAGCCAAAACTCACTTTTCAATGGCTTTGAATATAGCTTTTTCTCTTTCAACACTTGCAACACAATCTTCAAGTGCTCAGCATGCTCCTCCTCTGCCTTGGAGTAAATCAAGATGTCTTCTATGAAGACGATCACAAAATGATCCAGGTACGGCTGGAGAATCTTGTTCATGTAGTCCATGAACACTGCGGGTGCATTGGTGAGTCCAAACGGGATCACCAAATACTCATAATGGTTGTATCTCGAACGAATCGCGGTCTTAGGGAAATCCTCCGGCTTTACCCGAATCTGATGGTATCCGAACCGAAGATCAATCTTCGAATACACGCAAGCACCCCTGAGCTGATCCAACAAATCATCAATGCGTGGAAGGGGATACTTGTTCTTGATTGTCACATTGTTTAACTGCCTGTAGTCGGTGCACAATCGCATAGTCCCATCTTTCTTCTTAGCAAAAATGACCGGGGCTCCCCAAGGAGACACACTCGGCCGAATGAAATCTTTCGCTGAAAGGTCCTCAATGTGCTTCTTCAGCTCAGCCAGTTCCGGTGGCGACATCTGATATGGAGCTAATGAAATGGGCCCCACACCAGGCAACAAGTCAATGGAGAACTCTATCTGCCTTTACGGTGGAAACTCAGGAATCTCCTCGGGAAATACCTCGAGGAATTCCCTCACCACAGGAATACCAATGAGATCCTCCTATGTCCCACTCACCAAACCTCCCAACATGACATAGCCAAATGACCCTGCTCTCAAGGCCCTCCTAGCCTGTAGGACTGAAATGAGCGGTGAGGAACTGGCTGTGGACCCACTCGGAGACATCACCACTCTCTTGGCACAATAGAAAATCAACGCACAATTTCTGGACAGCCAATCCATGCCCAGAATAATATCCAAGTTGGACATCGGCAATCCTATCAGAACTACCGCGAAATCACGGCCATCCCACTAAAATGCTACATCGCGATGAACAGTGGAGGTCAAATATTTTTCTCCGGTGGCGGTGGTCGCCCGCATCGGTGGAGAAAGCACAGCAATGGGAAACTCTAGCCCCACAACAATCGGGGTAGCAATGAACGAGTGTGTAGCTCCTGAGTCAAACAAGACATCAATAGCAGAACCACCAATGGTAACTGTACCTCTGACAAGGTTCAGAGCTCTTTCCGACTGCTGTCGGTCCAGTGAATACACACGACTGGTGGTAGGTGGCACTGCCGGTGCAACTGTAGGAGGAAGGGGGACCATCTGAAGCGAAACTGCCTGGACTGCAGCAGCTCTCCCCGAAGAAAAAGGGCAATCTCTGGAATAGTGGCCCTCCTTGCCACCATGAAAACATATCAGCTAGCCCGTAGCACATGGCCCAAAATGAGTCTTCCCGCATCTCGTGCATCTAGGAGAAGGAGGTCTAGCTGTACCCCCCGGAGTCGTAGTCCTCTTGAACTTATTTGGCGCTTTCTTAGCCGCCAACTATTTTCCCTTACCTTTGTTCCCAAAATTCCTGTCTCTCCAGGAAGTGGAACCACCAGTACCCTACGATGCATCAACCTTAGCCTTCTTGGCCTTACTAGTGCTGTAATAATCCTCGATGTCACGACACTGCTGCACCAGAGCCCCAAAGTCTCTTGAAGCAGAACCAGCGAGGTGACCAGCAATGTCATCACTAAGTCCCCTATGGAACTTCGCTGCCAAGAAGACAGGAGTAGGTCTCTCCATCCAGAAATTAGCGAACTTGACCAGCTCATTGAACTTGGCCAGGAACTCCTCAACCGACAACGAGCCCTGAACCAGCCTGTCGATCTCTACCTGCATCCTCTCCTGTGCATCATAGGGAAAGTACTGACCCAGAAAATAGTCCTCAAAGAATGACCACGTCATCCCGTGACCCTGCATCTCGAACACATGTGAGGTGTTCGTCCACCACTCATGGGCATCGCCCCCCAGCATGTACGTAGCGAAAATCGGCTTCTGTGGCTCGGTGCACTGCATCACCCTGAATATCTTGTCCAGGACCTGAAGCCATCTCGCAGCAGCAATAGGGTCATAGGACCCATCAAAAGTAGGTGGCTTATGCTTACAGAAAGCATTCAGTCGACAATCGATCTCCTCACGATCCTCGACAAAAACTAGGACGGCCTGCATGGCCCCCGTCAGGTGAATGCCCTCACCCATCTAGCTCTGGGTGTCCTCCTGATGACTAGGTGGAGGCGATGGTGGCGGTGGAGGACATGGGCCATCAGCAGGACCAGCCCCCAGCTCCTCTAACATGACCATCATCATAGTCATGTTCGCCAGACGGTTGGCCTCCAGTACATCCTCAGTGGCCTTCCTGTTTGCCTCTCTGACGGCGTCCAGCATGGCCTGGTTTGCCAATCGCATGGCCTCCTGGTCGGCTAGTCGAGATGCCTGCAACTCTGCCAATTCAGCTAGGATAGGATCCGGTTGATCCTCATTTGTACCCTGGTTCCTCCTTGGCTGTACCATGACTCTGCACAAGTTACACAAAGAATGAGTTGATCAGACCCACGCCATGTGGTCACATATGCATTAACATAATACACACCAATCAGAGAGAACATAAGATAGACACACAGCGAAACATCCTAAGTTATTGCAATACATACAGGCTTTTCCCTAGAAAGTGCTCTGATACCATAAAATGTAACACCCCGTGTATACCCGGTTTGTTAACATGTCATCGTATTAAGCTACGCTTAATTAAAATGCGGAATAAATTTTTCTTTAATTCAATTATGACGTCATTATACTTAGCCAAGTTGATTACTTAATCCGTTATCCTAAAATATCGCCTGTATGTAAATTGTAAGACAACTAACTGAATACCTCATATAAAAATATAAAGTGAATATCTAAAGTCACGGATCTACAACATGTAGTCCGGACAATATCATGATACATTAATCAACTAATGTCTGAAAACATAAAGACAAGTCAATGTGGCATGGACAAATCCCATGCTCACCAAATAAGGCAACATAGCCCAGCAATAGTCTCAATTCAAATATCAATACAAAAGCGAAAAATATAAGCAGCATCCCACAATGGCAGCATATAGCAGCAAACTCTATTGCATTTGCTATTTTAATGCAAGTCAGTACTGTAGCATCAAAAAGTAGTGTTGTAGCATTGGTGATGAGGTCAGTAGTTAGTATTACTTTAGTCTTTAGTTCTTAATTCACAAAACTTTTATAAATATTGTTACTTTTATTGCTTCACATTGATCCTAACTTAATAGTTTTCTTCGTGTGAACGTTATTTGGACTCACACATCCACTTTATTACTTGTTGACATGTGCACTTGCGTTAATGTGTGATTGATAAATGGGGACACAATTGCATAACAGGAAGTGTTTTGATTTAATTCATCATACAATCATATTCATCACACACCACTATGTCAAACTTGATCCAATTCATCACACAATCAATTACACAATCTTTGCACAATCCTATCCTATTTTCCTTCACATGGCCGAATTTAGGGTGTATGCATACCAAGGGTTTTCCAACTCAATTTTACATCTCCACACATCATATAATCCTATAATTAACTCATATCATTACTCCACAACTCAATTATACAATCCCACAACCATTCCATTTCACAAAGTCTTGTATACTCATCAAAATTTCTTGCCTAAGTTATCAAACTTTTCATCAATAAATTTTATGAGCTCAATCATCATGAAATATCATTCTAAGACACTTTTATCTAATACGCATTTTCAATTTGAATTCCCCAACTACATAAATCCATACAAGCATGCTCTAGGTTCATAAATTCAATCCACAAAATTATCCAATGAAATGTGTTGAAACTTACCCACAATCAAGGCCTAGGACTCCTCCACACAATACCCAAGCAAAGGTGGATCAAATAACTCCAAGAACATCAACTCTCCACAACAAAACTGTGGCAATGGGTCAAGATTTTCTCTCAATCTAGTGAGTCTCAAGGGTTGGGAGTACCATGGTTGGGTTTAGAATGCATTTTACTTCAAATCTCATGTGGTGGAACTGTGGTTTTGATGGAGTTTTGATGGTGTTTTGGTGGAATAAAATCTCAAAGCCAAACTTGCACACCAATGAGGGAGCCGCTGGTTTGAGAGAGAGGGGGGGTGGAGAAGATAGTGAATAGTGCATATGCATGTGTGTTCTTAAATCACTTAAGTGAGGTAGGTCCTACTGTCATCTCGTGCGTTTCAAATTAATTCAAATCTCCCACTTAATCCACTAAACTCCAATTAACTTTTAGACTATTTAGAAACTTCTATTTTTAACATTAACCAATGTTATTTAATTTTCCTTGATCAGATGAATCCGGAGTTTTCCGGTCGTTCGGTGAAATCACAGTTTTAAGCTGTTATGCGCATTGTGGGCACGCCTTCCCCAAAAACCCTAATTTCCATCAATTTTCATCAGAAATCATAATTCCTAGTCCTATATAACTTATTTCCAAACCTATAGCTCAAAATTCACTCGGCATGTTTTTCGATGCAACTGTACCGCTGTACTTTTACTCGGTACAATTACTATTCATCAAATTTTCAAAAACTTGCCTAACAACTCAATTTTTCATTTTGAATCCCTTTCCAGGTTTAGTTTTCCCATTTGAGACCTTATACTCACATTTTATCTCACAGGGCTACGTGTTTGGCAATTTACCATTGTAAAGAACCAATTCAACCCAAAAGCTTAAGTTGTTGGGTGAGGCTAAATTAATGATTTTATATATCTTAACACGCCTTCTCACACGAGAGCCCACTGGGCTTGAAGGGTGGACAATGCACAGGCTCACCTACCTGTCCGAAGAAAGAAATTCCACTAGAAAGAAAGTGGGAGGCAGTGAGGATCGAACCCGGTATACCAAGGCTCTGATACCAATAAATAAACCAATTCAAAGTCTCATGCTGGGAATTCGGCGTCGGTGGAAGAGCCTGATAACAGTGTTGGGTGTAAGAACCCGCACCGCTAATTAAGGTAATTAGTGAATTAATTATGATAATTAGGAAATGATTACATAATTGACCTTAATAATTATTGGACTTGAGAAAAAATGCTAAAAGTCGCTTTTCGGAAGAAAAGCGCAGATACCAGTTCTGCTACCCGGTATAAATGCGTACCGGAAAAGTATCCCGGAAAATTATAACGAATGCATGATAATTACTAGAATATTATGTAGGACTTGTAAAACAAGTTTCAAGTCAAAATAATGTAATCTGATACCAGAACTGATACTGGCTATGAAAAAGCGCGTACTGGAAAGGTGCTTCGAAAAATAAAATAAAAATATGAAAAATCTTAGAAAAATGTGTAGGTCTTGATTCCAGATTTTGTGATCAAAATCTTTTGCGTTGCTATTAAGGTTAATACTGCGCATTATGACCAATTGCCTTTAAATACCCTTATTATGGGCACAAAACCCTAGAAACTTATTCTTCCTACGTGAAGTGGCTGCCACCCTTCTCCTTAGCCACATTGCTTGGGGAAAAACCTCCAAGTCACCTCCTTTCCTTGAGTTCTTCACATATTCTTCTTACAAACACTTGGTGGTGTGAGTTGTGAGGGTGTGAGACTAAATTGGCTGCACACTCAGCCACTGTGAGTTGAGTTTTAAGGGCTGGTTTGGAGAGTTGAGTGTGGTGAGTCATGATCTTGGCATTCTAAGGTCCAAGAAGCAACCTTTGGTGCCAAGAACCAACCTTTGGTGCCAAGAACCAACCTTTGGTGTAGCATTTTCGTGCCCTTGTGTGTGCTGGACTGGGGAGCTGCAATGGGAGCTCTATAGGCACATTAAGTTGCTGGGTAAGCCTTGGGGTAAGTTACCTTACCATGATCATGAGTTTAACTTGCTTAAAAGTGGTGTCTTTGCATGTAAAGGGTAAAATGAAGTAACCAACACCTAAGTGAACTTGTATATGCTTAAAAATGGATCCTTGGTCGTGTACAAGTGTTAAAAGTTGGACCTTTGGAGTGGATATTCACGAAATGCAGAAACTGCATTCTGTCGTGAGATATCCAGATATTTGTTGAACAGATATCCGGATATCAGTATCCGGATATGGTATCCGGATATTCATATTCGGATGAGGGATCTGGATATCCGGATATGGTATATCCGGATATGGTCAGTGTGATATCCGGATATTGCATATCCGAATATGTCCCTGGTAATATCCAGATATCCTGGGATTTCGCAGAACAGTAGCTGTGATGTGTGAACAGTAAGCTATTGGGGGTTTGTGGACCCTAGATTAAAGAAGTTGAACTTCTGTAATTAATGAACTAAGTCAGAATCACATGATTAAGGGCTTATGGCTTTGTTGGAAGCCTTAAGACGTAAAACGTAAGGGAAAGATGTAGTCTTTAAGTTGTATGCTTGTGATGCATAATTAATGATATATTATTGGTACATATCAGATTGTGATACTGCTTTGTTTGGACTTGAGAGTGGTTGGACTTTTGGCTTGGATAGCTAGCTTGCAAGGTAAGCATTCGTGTCCTCGGTTTAGCCATTTTGTGGTTCCACCATGTCCCATGGGGATGTGGTTTATGCATGCTGTGTTACATGCTTTGATGTTTTTGAAATGCGGTTGAGCTATTATATGCAATGTGCTTTTATGATATGCATGTGATGTCCACCTATACGGTAAGCCTGAGTATGTGGTACATACAAGATGGTGAGGCTGTGGGTGAGGTGCAAGCGGTGTTCCTTGTACTTATGTGGGTATAGACGTATTCCTGCATTTCTCTGGCCAGTAGATTGTATAAACACACATGGCATGAATATCTGTTGCACTGCATAGTTTTGGAACTTATATTGAAATACTGTTTTTGAACTTATATTGCACATGTAAGTGAGCTTGGGGTGGAAGATCCTTGAGGACCCCTTGTCTTACTGAGATTTCTTGTTTAGAGATCTCACCCCACGTATGGGGACACTTATTTCAGGTTCAGGTAATGTTGAGGGCTCAGGTGGCAGGAGGCCAGAGCTGAGTTAGACTTATCTGTGTTTTGCTGATATGCTGACATGCTGGATATTGACTGCTGTTATGTTTTCCCGCTTTGATTATGATATTATGTTGAGACTGATATTGGGCATTGTTGCCTTATTTGGTGAGCATGGGGTTTGTCCATGCCACACAGACTTGTTATTGTCCTTTTAGTTAAAGTTGTAATTAAAGTATCAGGATTTATGGTCCAGGCTATGTGTTGTAGTCCTGTGACTTTAGATACTCACAGTATATTTATATATGAGGTATTCAGTTAGTTGTCTTGCAATTTACATACAGGAAGTATTTTTATGAAATTGATTAAGTAATCAAGTTGACTAAGGTTAATGACGTCATAATTGAATTAAAGAAAAAGTTATTCCGCATTTTAATTAAGCGTGGCTTAATACGATAGTATGTTAACAATCCGGGTTAACACGGGCTGTTACATTGGGCACAATGGCAATACCGGTAAGAGACCTGCTTGGAATAAACCCTCCAATGGCGCTTCTTCTACGGTCATGGGCGCTAATTCTTGGCCTGCCTTGCCAGGGCTCCGTCAAAATCATATTCTCCTTCACTGTCAGAATCGTCAAAGGGTTTGATGAATGCATCGTCCATGCCGCAATTGTAGAGTACTGGAAGCGCGCTTCCCTCTCCACAGAGGCAAGTTAGGGATAATGCAAGCACGACCAATATGGTGCCGACTGATCTTATAAGCATAGTAATTCAATCCTATCTTCTAATGGAGGCCACCCACCATAACTATCTGCGCCTCAAGGTTCAATGGCTGCAACCGGGTTCCACAACCACAACTCTTCACCTAGGGACCGTCAGCCAAGAACTGGATTTGTGTCTAGTGATCACCCACAGCAGCGGAATTCGTTTAAGAACCGAAATGGTGGTCCACATCACCGCGGAGATGGCGCCCACCATCATAACTATTGGAGCAGGCATGATGGAAATCAGGACTGGAATTCTCACCGAAATTCTAATGGTAGAGACAACTATATGCCACCAAGATTTGTTCCAAGATTTATAAGGCCTCCACCGCAACCTAATCCCACTCAATTGTTTCCCCCTCCACCACTAATGCGTCCCTTTGGAGGCTCCATTGGGTTTCCTGAACTACCCCACCTCAAATGGTATATGTTGCACCTCCACTGCCGAATTCATTAAGAGGTGTTCCTTTTGTGTCTCTGATACCACCTAATGCAATGTTTTTTCAACCTCTGGATCCTTAGTTTTATACTAAGATTGTCAAGCAGATTGACTACTATCTCAGTGGTGAAAATATAGTTAAAGATACTTACTTACGGCGGAACATGGATGACCAGGGCTGGGTTCCTATAACATTAATAGTAGGCTTCAAGAAAGTCATGCATTTTATCCAGATTGTATTATATGTTGTTCGAACTTCATCTGTTTTTGAAATGCATGGGTGACAAAATAAGGAGACGAAATGATTGGAATATATGGATCCTGCCTCCTTATCAGCCCCATAATGTTAGAAGTTCTCAAACCGTTGTACAACTAGCAGAACAAGTTCAAAGTATTGCTATGATACCATGTAAAGAACCAATTCAGCTCAAAACTTTAAGCTGTTGGGTGAGACTACATTAATTGTTTTATATATCTTAACAACCATTTTACCCTTTTTAGGTATTTTGACTCCAAATTCAGGATTTTCACTAATCCTACCCTTTAATCCATATTATAAATATAATTATATGATTTATAATCACGAGATGTTATAAGGCCAGTTCTCCTACTGATAGGAGATCTACTACTGGATATTGTGTCTTATTTTGGAGGCAACTTAATTTCCTAGAAAAGTAAAAAGCAGAATATAGTTGTCAGATCAAGTGATGAAACAGAGTATCGCTCTATGGCTATTACTACTTGTGAGTTAATTTGGCTAAAGCAACTTCTTAGAGAGCTTAAGTTTGGAGACACTAGATGAGCAACTAATTCCAATTCAGTGTTTCATGAAATAACCAAGTATATCGAGATTGATTGTCACTTTGTTTGAGATAAGGTCCTTGCTGGTGAAATTATGACCAGCTTTGTATCCTCTAATGATAAATTATGATATGTATTTACTAAGTCTTTAAGTATATATGTAACAAGCTTGGTACTTATGATTTATATGCTCCAACTTAAAAGCGAGTGTTTATATATATAGTAGAAGTAGTATAGACTTAATCCCACATAACGTATTTCATATTGTATATACTCAGTAGTTCTATATATATATATATATATATATATATATATATATATATATATATTTATTCCAATGTTTCTTTCGTCTCGTTACTATACAATTTTTTTTTTTTTTGGTAAAAGACTATACAATTTAAAAGTATAAAAGAGATACATACACAATTATTTTAGATATCATTTAAAATAATATATTGAAATAATTTTTTTTAAATTATAAAAATATATAATTTATTCATAAAGAACTTGAATTTATATTTTTATAAATAAAAAATAAAAAATTTAAAATAATAAAAAATGTTATTTTTTAAAGAAAGAATAAACTAAAAAAATATATTACTTTCATGAAAATATAATTACTTCACCACAAAAGCAACAAAGATCTCCCTATAAGATTTTAGGTGAAATAACCTAGTCAGTTAATCCACATATATGTATATGCTTAATATATAAAGATTAATTGCTTAAAAATATATGACGTTTAATTTATATAACCAATATCTAGGTTACTATCCATGAAACTTTATTCTTGATTTTGCAGATAAGTATTAAATTGACTGTAAAATTAAGTAAATTTAAGAATTATATAAACTAATTTTATTTATAACTTGTAACGTAAAAAAAGAAAAAAAAAAGATGAAAAGTGAATTGAGAATAACAAACATAACAGGACAAATAATGTTTAATAAAGAAGTCATGTATTTAGTGAAAAATACACAAAAACAAAAAATTCTCTCTCTTTTTTTGTGTGGAAAGTCTACAGGAATTTAAAAACACAGAAAGCTAACTGCAAAGCATAGACCAGGCTACTCCTGCTAAGTGCAAATTCTCTTCCTTTCAATATTTTGAAATTATCATGTAACGGTGCGTCATTGGCTTAAAACACACTTGGTGATATTTACCAAAAATAAAATAAAAATAAACACACTTTGTGATATCTACCAAAAATACAATACGAAAAAGAAAACTATTTTCAATTGTGCTTCTTGAAGATATTGACAACAATAACTTTGGGGCTCATGGAAATAGAAAAGTTTATAAAAATAACACATTGTATTTCACCTAAATCCCCAAGCTTGCATGAAAAGACGGATCAGAAAAGCAAGGAGAATTCTTCCAAACCTCAGAGTGAGACTTTAGAATTTCGATAGCTTTGTCTTTTAGATATTTAGCATGATCAGCTTGAAGCAACATGCAAAGCTTTGACACAGTTCCAACGTTTAACATATCTTGCAGCACCATTTTTGTGGCAGAGAATTTAGATATCAGTGAGAGAACAAATAAGGCTCTTTCATCCACTTCTGCAGAAACCTTCAAAATTCGATCCGTTAACATGGCAATTGAGCCTTTGTGACTCAGAAACTGAGCTCTACCATTGGCACAAGAACACAAATGAAATAGTATAGCAAGTGCAAGCTCTGTGTTTCTCTTCTCTGGTGCCATTAATTCAATCTCAACGAGTTCAAAAACAGCACCAACTTCCACCATCATGATCCTGTTTCGTCCCCATGGACAAGCACGTAACAAGACATGCAGAGCAGCATTCATCCCTTTTTGGGTAACCCCATTTCGTAGAATCTTCACAATCTTATCAAAGAACTCAACTTTCAGTCTCTCAAGAACACTAGGGTCACCCTTTTGGATGATTCTTTTGAGGACTAAAACCGCATGAGATTTCACAGCAATGGAATTTTCCATTTCACAACCCAAAACCCATGTTAGAGAATCCAAAATTTGATCATTTTCCGCTAGAAGCAGGTTCACTTCCTCTGCAGGAACCTTAACGAACTGCAATAAACTTAGAGCTTCTTCAAGACCCTCATGAATTTGACCATTTTTAAAACAACCCAATATGAAAAAGATCATGGCTTTTGGAACACCTGCCTCTAGCAAACACTTCTTATTCCTCTCGTTCTCTGCAGCAAGCAACTCCAATTTTCTGAGACTTTTGAGCTTCAAATTGGGGTCTGTGACTGTGAGGTTTTTGAGAAGCTTAAGGACTTGTATCTTGTTAAGTGGTGGTTTAGGGGTTGGAATTCGATCAATGCCAAGTGAAGCATTTTGAGTGCACCAAGCTTGAATCAAACGGCGAAGGGTGTGATTAGGGGTTAAGTCAGAGTCTCTTGGGAGAGGTTGTTTGGTAACTGGACATGTTGTGTTCTTGTTTGAGAATAGCCAATGCTCAATGCTGTCTCGGTCGTATGTTATTCCTGTTATAGCAGTAACAGGATCTTTCATGATTTGTAGGGATATTGGGCATATGAAATACTGAGGAACTTCAATTTCATCCATGTGAAATGAAATAAAAAACCAAGCTAGTTTTCACAAGAAAAATGCTAAGTTTTTTGTACTTATGATGATATGTGAAAGGAATAAGGGTGCAGGAAGGAGGAGAATTTGGCATGTGACAAGAGAACGCGGCTTTGTTATTGTGTATTTTCAATTATAGAAAGAGAAAGTTTGATCATTGATTGGTCTTTGGTCATAACGTATAAATGCGGCATAATAAATTTATAGCAGTGTTCCACATTCTAAGTGCCGTTCGGTGGTCAAAGGAAGAAATAAAAAAGTGTTGAAGAAACGAGCCACAATTAAAAGCAAAGAAAATTGTAACGTATAGTCATGTATATCGGGGATTTCATATTCTTTGCTGTTCAAAAGAGATTAGAAAATCCTAGGATTATATTTATGGGTTTTATATAAGATTATATATATATATATATATATATATATATATATATATATATATATATATATATATATATATATATATATATATATATAGGGAAAGGATTTTCTTACACCGGGCGGTGTAATCTTTACCATTGAACCAATTATATTCAATTGATCCAAAAAATTTGAACCCTTAGTTATAAGTGGGATCAACAGACAAGATTGAGAATGTAACTTACGTCGGTGTAAAATGATCCTCACCTATATATATATATATATATATATATATATATATATATATATATATATATATATATAGTAATCTTTTCTCATTTTACATGAGAAAAGATTGTTACACACACAATTAAAATGTGGGTCTACATCTTTTATCTTTTTACTTTTTTGTGGACCCCACCTATGCATTGATGTAATTTTTATCATCCCCAATAGAAAATTAATCCTATATATATATATATATATATATATATATATATATATATATATATATATATATATATATATATATTACACAATTGTAATTTACACTCTCAATCTTGTCTATTGATCTCATTTATCTATCAAATTATATATATATATATATATATAAGATTGAGTGTAAGATATATCTTACACTAGTGTAAAATATTATATAATTTGACACTGGTGTAAGAATAATAAGTCTTACACCAAATCTTAACCATTGATTTTCTGCATCTAACGGTTAAGATTTATTAGGTGTAACTCATTAATTAATTTTTAATCCCCAATAAATCTCAATCATTAGATGCACGGAAATCAACGGTTAAGATTTGGTGTAAGATTTATTATTTTTACACCGGTGTATATATATATATATATATATATATATATATATATATATATATTATGCATGCGGATGCTTGAGATAAATTTATCTCCGGCAATCCCAAAACTACGTCGTTTTGTTTATATATATTTTTTATATTAATTAATTCACTTTTAAATGGTTATGATTCAATTTTTCTCTCTTTTCCTTTATTTCCGTTGATCCATCTTTGTACGGTTATGATTTAGTAACCGATACATAGGCCTATTATCTACCTGTTTTAAGAAATTCTAAGCCCTATATATATATATATATATATATATATATATATATATATATATATATATATATGCATGCGGATCTGCTACCATATGAAAAATCAATTCAATCAAAAAAACTTAATATGTTAGGTGAGGGTTTCTTTGAAGATTTATATTATAGTCTAACACGTCCCATCATACGAGAGTCCATTGGGCTTAAATGGTATGATACATCAGGCCTAGCTACCTGTTTTAAGAAATTCTACAAAGAAAATGGGAGCGATGATGATTGAACCCGGGATGAGGCTCTAATACCATATAAAGAACCAATTCAATCAAAAAAAACTTAAGCTGTTACGTGAGATCCTTTTAAATGGTTTATATTATAGGATTAACCGTGTGTCCTTTTAAAGAATACAAATTATGTCCTTCTAATTTGTTACACTATGTACGACGGGTAGTACATATTATAATATAAAGAAGAAAAAATTTCTCTCTTCACGTCAACTAAACTGACTGAAAAGAGATAAGAAAATAACTTTCAATATTATAGTTATATATATACTACTCATGTACATAATATTAAAAATTAAATCAACACAACTTATATTATAATGTGGGAATGGGAATCAATCACTTACAGTAACAAAGGGATAATACTTATTCTTACTACATTTGAATCTGATCACATGGCCAAGTTGCAACCAGAGAAGTGTTGACAGTTGTCTTTTTTTTAATGAATATTCCTGTTAATAATTATGTTGAACATATTAGTATTCATAAGTTTCACGTTATAGGTGTCAATCAAGCACCGTTATCATATTTTAAATAGTTTGATGACGGTACAAATATATGTTATTGATTTGTTGTCGATAATTGTTTTGAAATTAATAAACAAATTCTTGGTCAGTTTCTTCTTGCTTTTTAAATCCTCATAAACATTACTCCACCCTTTCCCACTAACTTTCTGTAAACAAGTGATGGTGAAAATATTTTGCAACAAGTACTTCGATAATTATTTTGCACACATTAATAATTTTATATTATACTAATTTCTTTTTTTTTTTGGTATAACTCGAGGAACAACTGCAACCCAAAAGTTAAAATTATAATAGCACACATTAATAATTTTATATTATACTAATTTCTTTAACATGTTCTCTTACATACAAGTTCATTAAGTTTGAAGAGTGGATGGTGGATAGTGAATAGACTCACCTACTCATATCAAGAAACTCCATAATATAACTCCCGTAACATTGATCCAATGATGAGAGATTTGAATAGTCTGCATGAAATTATTGGTTCAAATCTGAACTAGTATTGCATAAAAAAGGAAATTCTATAATATTTATTTATTTATTTATTTATTTATTAATATGTGACAATAAGGATCGAACTTATAACCATCTTCTTCATCTCTAATATCATATAATGATCAAATTCAATGCAAAAGTGTAAGCTATTAGGTATTGGATAAATTGATGATTTTATATTATATCTTTCTAACAAAGTTTGTATCTTAAAATAAATTTATACAAAAATGACAATCTTAGCATATATTTTAACATAATACCCCCAACAAATTAAAAAAAAAGAAGAATAATGTAACTAATATCTTGAAGAGGCTACCGATATTTTATAGAAGATGAAATTATGCATTGATTTGCAAGGCTGCCACTTCATGTGAGAGTTATCAGTGCTTTTTTCTTTGTCTACCCACGTAGCTAATAATTACGATTGGATACCACTTTTTCAGTCAATGAGACGACTCAAAGTAAACGTATGAGTTGACTTTATTTAATATCCTTACGTCTAGCGATAATGCATCATTAATGGGCCTCTGATACGGTTCCATTCTCTCTTAGAGCTACGCTCTATCAGCCTCTTGATATATAACTACGTTGATCCCATCTAACTCGTCTGTAACTGATTTAATTTCCAATTAATTTCCGTGGACATTTTCTCAAGAAACAAACGGAGCTGTCGTCACCAGTTCTTGTTGGATGAATTCGGCTGAAAAATAAAATATAGAGGAAGAGAGAACGAAATACAGCATCTTCTACCTAGGAATTTATTCACTGAAGGTACCAAATAATCGTTTTGCATGCATTTCTTTTCGCGCAAGATCTTAAACTTACTTTTTAACTAAAAACACAAAATAAAAGAAAAAAGGGACGAGTAAAGAGTCTAACGACCTTTTTTTTTTTTTTTTTTTGGTGAAGTCTAACGACCTTTTTTAATTGTCACAAAAAGATTCTTTTCAGTGATAAACTTTATTTTTTGTAGATGGTCGTCACTAGAATTTAAATTATTTTATAGCTATGTGTACTTATATTATTTATAATATGGGAATAACATCTCTCATTTTGAAGGATATAAACTTATATCATTTTAGATCTTAACCGTTGATTTCCGTCCATTAACGGTTATAATTTATTGGATCAAAATTATTAATTAATTAATAATAAGTCTGGCCCATTAAATTTGACTCAATAAATTATAACCGTTGATGAACGGAAATCAACGGTTAGGATCTAAAATGATATAAGCTTGTATCCTTTAAAATGATAGATGTTTTTCCCAATAATATAGCACAAAAGATTAAGAAAGAGGTAAGAATAAAACAAATTGGTGTGTATTTGTGACACAATTAAGAGTATTTACAAAGATAGTTTAAAGGGATCCTGAATATATAACCCCTAGATATGTACTAGCCATAAGATCACAATAGTTTATGAAGTTATATAAATGTTCGTCTGAGTGCATTGTGGTTGACGTAGGATCTGCAAGTTGGTAGAGTCTACGAAAGAGACAACTGCGAGGAATAACAGATCACTATGCGTAAGGAAAAAGCTTGAAGCCAAATGGATGATGTGGTGTGTGTGTGCGATGACAAAAAAAGAGTCTAGGGTTTAGAAGGCATGTATCTATAAGGTTTAACTCTTTATTTATAAAAGAGAGTTATCTAGATATGTGGGAGTTTGGAAAAGATTCAAACTCTTAATAGAAAAGGCTCATTCATATTCGAATAGGAATTAGTTTGAGTTCTTGTCTTCTAGAACCTGCGGAGATCATGAAATATGTCCAAATACAAGCTCGATGATATTTTGTGTAACGCAGGGAAATATAACAAGTGCCTCCTAAACAATTGTTCACAAATTGTCTTTCCTTATTTAGTGTGAAAAGATGTCCCAAATAAGAAAGAAAGTTCTTCTCGCTGGCTGCCATAGTAGAGATAATTACTAATTTCGAAAAATGTTGTGTGTTTTGCTAGGATCTGGTAATTGTTTTGAAGTGTACTTCCCACACCAATGAATTGAACTATAAATAAGACTAAAAAAGGAGAAGATAATTTCAAAAAGAAAAATCAGAGCAAAAATATTGGTTGTAGTTAGAAAGAAAAAGAAATGTCGTAATATTGTAGTTAGAATAGCACGTCATGATAAATAGATAGAGGCTTCTTAATTCTTAGACCAACTAGAAAGTGGAAAATGTCGTGCTAAGTGGATTGATGATTTGATATAAATGCGTTCTATGGCCAAATATGTCGGCTCTTTGAATATATCATATTCTTCACATGGATTCGAAATCCAAGCCCACCCCCTTGTCTGTTTTTGCTACATGTTTGGGACTTCGAACAGATTTTCTTGCTAAACTCCATTGCACTTTTTCTCCTTTTCAAAAGGGACCATTTTCTTTCCAACTTAATCGGTATAAAAATTCAAAAAAAGTCGTTGAGTTTTTAGTTCAAATTATTAGAGTCCCATTTTATTGAATTTAATATAAATATTTGGGATAGCGCAAAATTTATGAATATTATAAGTTTAGATTCATTTTTTTGTTATGTATAAAATAATATACTTAAATTAAAAATATTATTTAATATCAAAACGTGGAAGAGTTCTATCACTCATGTTGTCCTAACCGATACGAATTACGAATTAGACAAGTCGAATAATTGATGAACTGATGAATAATATAAAAAAAGTGAAATGAGATAAATTTAAAGTAAATTTGTCACTAATTAAAATTTTATCTGTAGTTATGTACTTTAATTTAAAGTACATCTTCATGACTTAGCTTGTTGCATTTCACAAGCATTTATGTTATTGGTTTTGATCCTTTTTCATCAATGTTGTGATATTAAGTGTAAGAACCCGCAACGCTAAATAATTAATTAAATAACATTATCGACGCCGGAACATGGATTTAATAAAGATTATGCATAATTATGGTAAGATAATTATCTAGAAAGTTGAATAATGCTTAATTCGTTTTTCTGATGAAAAGTGTAAATACTGATTTTGCATCGCGGTACAAATGCGTACCGATGAAGTATTCCAAAAAATTATAATAAAAATATGTAAATTTCTAGAAAAATGTCTAGGTTAAGAATGTAAAGTTTGGAACAAAAATAATTAGTGGAGCTATTAGAACTAATACAGATGGATTGAGTGCACCCATAAATAGAAAATACACATAACCTAGGTCATTTCTACACAGCTCCTACGTGACTCTCATGCTGCCATAATGCTCTCCACCTTGCCACTATACTCTCTCTTCAAGAAAGCCATCAAGTGATCACCTTTCCTCTTGTTTTCTTCACCAAAACACCATTGATGCTTGTGAGCAAGCTTTGTGTGGAGAAAAACCATTTATTAAGGGTTTGACTTTCTGTTTGTAAGTATTGAGGGGTTGTCCTTTTGGTTGTGTTGTGTGGGAGCCAATGGGTGGCACACACAAGGACTAACAATGCCTTGGGGCACTTACAACCTATCTCAATTTATAGTTATTACACAATTTATATCATATTGCTCACTTTACAAATGCTTAACTTATTTCAATCACCAATGTCCATTTACATGCATTTTCTAAACATACATATCATCATACACCTAAAATAGGCCTAAAACCCTTCCATCATATTACATCAATATTCATGCATACTTACAATATCTCATTTAAATATTACAACGTACAAATTCATAACTTTAATTTACAACTTGAAATATGAACTTGAAATCACAACTTTAAACATAACTTCAACACAACTAACTAGACTTAGGCAAAATGACATGAGCAATTATGACTATGAACCTCATCCTACATACATATGGAATGTTCATGCCCTAAGTCTAGCCTAGGCCCAATGGCCACCAAAATGCAAAATACTAGTAAGTCCTCCAACGACTCATCCTACGGGCTTCTTGTCCGCCGCTCCAATGCCACTGCTACCTCCTGAAATAAAGTCCCCAAGACGGGGTGAGATATACGAATATATCTCAGTAACCCAGAGGTTCTGGAGAAAACTCCGCCCAATGGCTCACTTCGATGCATATAAATAATATAAACAACATCTCTCAAAACGGGATATAGTAAGGGATTTAGAGAAACTGGGGAATATCGGGATACAAAATATGATGAAGCGGGATGGTAGCTACCAATACCATGCAACGTACTCGGCATATATAAGCCTATGGGTCTCATCCAAGGCGTGTTCCTAGAACATCCAACCAAGGTACCCCTTCCATCCATATACATCTGAGACATTCCTAGTGTGCTCCTATCCGAATCACACACCACGACCCTAGGTCAACTGGAACTCCCTATCGGAGACCTATCAAGTGGAAGTCCGCAACGCCCGAAGGCAAAAACTGTCTACTGGCCAGAGACTCGGTACTATGTACCGTCATAAAATACTACATGCATGCTCATGTTATTCTATATTACTTACATACACTTCATACCATCTCCCTCAACGGGTATGGTGGAACACACAAGGGGAACAAGCCTCAGTACCAAGAGGTTACCTCAATGAGCCTCTTCACTTAGCTCCACAGCAGTATGCTCTCCGAGCTCTTTACTCAACAGAATGCCTCAACCCTACTTGGACCAGCACCAAGGGCAATCCACCGACTCACAGTTTGGGGTTCAAATCGACGTACGGCAACCTACAACACTATATATGAATCATCAGTACACGACAATTCGATCAAAGTACGAAAAACGTCAAATTTCACTCCTACACCTTGTAGGTTCGGCCTCTTAAGGCTTATTTCACAATTTTTTTTCTAAATTTTTTTCCTCATTTTATTATACTTCCATAGGGTGCCAAAAGACCATACCAAGTGTCGTTTTTCACTTTACGTCTTTTAAACAACGTTTTTCCTAATATTTTACTCTAGGATCCTTTATGGCAATTAACACCTTCAATCATTTTTCATTGATTCTACAACCTTTAAACCACAACACAACTCATCTAAACACTATTTAATACATGATACATCATCCAAGCAATGCAAACAATATCAAATCCATGCAATTCCCTAAATGGCCGAATTGTGTCCTAAACAATTCTGAAGGATCTTCACTCCATTTTAAGCACTCTACACCTCATACAATCTCATTATATCAACATTCAATCATGCAAAAACTCACCAATCCAATCCTAACACATTTCCAAAATCCAAAGTCATGACAACCTAAAATTTCTCTAAGTTAAAAATCCATGTTTTTCTTCAATGGTTTTTATTGCATTTATAGCTACTACACATTATTCTAAGACACATTCATGTACAAATTTTTTTCAATTGAGCTCTCTAAACACATCAATCAACAAAACCCCCTTTAGGGTTCATGAAAATAAATCTTCAAATCAAACCATGAGACGTGTTGGAACTTACCCACAATCATGTCACAAGACTCCTCCTAGAACTCCACAAACAATGGCTTAAGAAATCAACCCCAAAATCACAAATTTTCCAAGAAATTCATGGCTGTATATGGCTCTTTTCTCACCATAGAGAGGGTTTCAAGGGAAACTAATCGGTGGAACGGGTTCGGATGGTGATTTCCATCGAATTTCAAGACAAGAATCGTCCGATTCGGTTAAGAATTGATGAAGTTATGAAGAAATCAAACAAAACAAACAAAAATGAAAATGGAAGGCTGTTCCACAGGGAGGAAGAGAGAAGAGGAGAGAGAATGTGTCATGTAAATGTGACTTTTAAGTCACTTAAACCATAGGTGGGTCCCACACGCGATTTAACTTTAATCAATCACTAATTTCAACCACAAATTCATGACATACGTATTTTTCTCGTCCATGTCATAGTTTTGTTTCCTAAAAATACTGATAAAAATTTCACGCTTATCGGTACAATTATACCGTAGTATTTTTACACCAGAAAAATCACTATTCATCAATTTTTCCAGAATTTGCCCATCCACTCGATTTTTCGTTCTGAATCCATTTCCAGGGTTTTTTATCATCTAAGACCTTCTGCTCAATTTTATCTTCCTAGGGTTGTGTGCATGGCTAATTACCGTTTTGTCCTTTCTTTGTATTTTAGCCTTATACTCAGAATTTTCACTAATCCTTCTCTTTAATTCTCATTTAATATTTTAATATTTAAACTTAGAAATTCGAGGTGTTATAATACTGGTAAAGGTTGACAAATTCATCATTCCTGTTGATTTTGTCATCCTTGATATAGAGGAAAATTCTATTGTTCGTATGATCTTCGGAAGACCTTTTTTGGCAACCTCAGGAGCGTTGATTGATGTAGCGAAAGGCGACTTGATCTTACGGGTAGGCAGGGAGCAAGCAATTTTCAAGTTCTTTGACAAAGAAGTCCCTTCACCTACAACTCAACCAGAAGATCAAGTGTACTATATTAGTGAAAAGAAAGGAGAAGAATAGCACAAAGAGAATTCTTCTCAAGAAAGTAAGCCAAAGGTTAAAATGGAGAAGCTCAAGAGCAAAGGAAAGCATGTAAATGCCAAATTCAAAGTTATTGAGCTTATTGTATCTCACTCATATGCACAAGAGTACTATGGGAGGACACAATTTTTGAATGAAGGAGCTTGGTCATCACGAAGCTCATGCTTTGAGCCACCATGAAAGTAAATCAGGTACATCAAGCTCGTGACGTAAAACAAGCGCTTATGGGAGGCAGCCCAACAGTTTTTATCTTTTCAATATTTTAGCTTTCAGTTTTTTAAGTTTCAGTATTTTAATTTAGTTAGTTTAGTTTAGTTTTCAATTTTAATTCTTGTTTAGTTAAGTATTATATTACATAAAAAAGAAAAAAAAATAAAAACATTGAGGCTAATGATCAAATTCTGTTGAGATGGATTTTTCAGACATATATGGGAATGAAGCATAAACAGGTGCACAATTCTTATTGATTTATATGTTTTGTGTATAATGTTTAATGGAATCGTTGAGGTTAGAGAATACTTACGCGCACATTACTGCGCTTAAGCGCACTCATCATTGACATTATGCATGCTGTTAAAGTATTTCAGTTCCATATACTTATTATTATTTTCAGATGCATCTGAATATAAATCTGGGAATTGTTTTGTGGAAATTGCATTAACTTTGTAAACATGCTGATACTCGAATGCTAATGTTGATATGGTTGCAGACACTACACAGGATGCTAATAGAAATGATATTGCAACCACTATTGAAATTGATGAGGATTGACCATTGTCTCAATGTTTAGATTTTTTTTCTTTATTATTATTATTATTATTTTCTTTCGCTGATTTTAGTTCATGTTGATATGAGATGTATATTGAGACTGATCTTGACATGACTATGATTTTTTGGATATGACATGCTGACGTAGTTCATTCTCTGACATGTGTGCAGAATGCAGTATCAATTTTTCTGATTTCTTGCTAAGGATTCTTTTAGATTCAAATTAATTGCTGATGACAGCAAGAATTAAATCTAGGAATGGGTACCACGCAATTCATCAGACCCCAAACCTCACATGGTCGGAAGAAAAGAATTCATGATTACACAAAAATATCCAATGGGCACATACAACGACTCAGGGGAGATCTCTCAATATTATATTTATTTCATACTATTATTGCTTTTAGTTTACTTATGTTATTTCTCTATTAGTTTAAATTACATTTTAATTATATTTTAAATTTAGTTTCTAAATACCCCACTCATCCTTAGTCACTAGTCACTAAATATTTAGTGAAATTTTTTTAGATGGTGAATTCTTTGTTTTTAAACTCCATTGTGCTTGATTGCATGCATAGTGAATAAGTACAGTAGATTGATTGATTACTGAGATTAAGAGTATGATGATGTAAATTTACTTTCATAAATAAATGAGCGTCAGTCAAGCATACGTCATAGTTCACTGGAATATGAGAAGAATGACTAAAGTGATCAGATAAAGAGTAGAGAATAAGCCTCATACTCTTAGCCGTGAGCTATTAAGCCTAAACAGAGATTAATTTTTTTGGTGTGAACTTTACTGTTTGAATCATTCTATAACTTGTTTTGTTTCTCCTTGAGATGGTATGTGGTATATTTTTGTTGAAATGATAGAGGCAGTTTTTTTTTTTTTTTTAAATCTAGATAGCCAAATAGCCACCCCGATGTTTATCCTTAGTTGAAGCCCCTTGAGCCTAGGCTTATTTATTCATTGATCATATATTATGAATAGCCACTCCATACACATCCTCACCTGAATTGATT
This sequence comes from Gastrolobium villosum, assembly GCA_032173675.1. Taxonomy (NCBI): domain Eukaryota; kingdom Viridiplantae; phylum Streptophyta; class Magnoliopsida; order Fabales; family Fabaceae; genus Gastrolobium; species Gastrolobium villosum. The sequence goes on along the minus strand of JAVKPL010001976.1, from coordinate 61,812 downwards.
AACTTTTAATTTTGAATGAGGAACTGGATATGATTGAAAAAAAAAGAAAGAAATTCAAACTCTAGTGTATGGAAGAAAAGGTGAAAAGAGGAAAAAGCCAAAAAGTGGTGGAAAAGAAAAGCAAAGAAAAAGGTTGAAATGTGTATCTGTACAAAAACAGAAAAAGAAAAACAAAAGGGAAAAGGAAAAGAAAGAAAAGATTCATATTATATGAATAAGTGGAAGAAGAAAAGAGGAGAAAGGAAAATAAGAGAAATCTGTTTACTATGTGATGAACAGTTATATATGAGTTCCTCTTTGAAATTGAATTTTGATCAGTAATCTTAAGCCACTTACCCAGATAATCCTTCCCCTTTTACCTTAGCCACGTTACAACCTTAACAAAGACCTCTTGATTGACTTTGTATATCTATTAGACTGTGGAGAGTGAGAATATAAACAAGCCTATGGTAGTGTTAATGCAGTGAAGTAAGAGTGAAACACATACCCTCAGACACTTGAGTGTGAGTGAATAAAGGGAATTCCTAGTGAGAGGATGTTGTGGATTTGAATTATACTATTTATTTTGAGAACTCATGTTATGATTCTATGATTAGAGAATTGTGAATGTATGCTTGAAATTCGATGTATCATTGCTATTAAACTTAAATACTCTGACATCTCATTATTGATCAGTTTTCTGTCTATTATTCATTAAGCATGATTAGCCGTCTCTAAACTTTCCCATAGTTTTATTCTGTTTAATTGCTGAGGACATCAATGTTCAAATCTGGGAATTGTTTGATAAACCTTTAGTTTATCTTGTTTTTATAGACTAAAATAATATAAATTATCAAGTTGAACAAGTCAAAAACTAGGGTTTTAATATGATAATCATGAATTTTTTGAATTATTAATTAAATGATATACATTTGCTATTTTGAAGGGATTTGATGACAAAAGGAAACAAACATGAAGATATGGATAGATGAGAGCAAAACAAAAAGATTTGAAGATCTTATCAAGATTCTCAAGTTGTTAGAGAGGGGGCTTAAGCCCCCAATTCGAAGCTAAACCCTACAAAATCAGCAAATGGCCTCTGCCTAAGCAAGCTTAAGCCCCAATTAGGAAGCTAAAGCCTCATGTATAAGCAAATCTGTTCGGCCTTAGCCAGCTTCAACTTAAGCTCGCTACGTGAAATTTCCATGCAATCCTCAACAGGCTTAAGCTCGCTCCAGCAAGCTTAAGCGCGAACGTTAACTCTGAATTCGTAAAATGAGGAAGCTGAAGCGCTAATGACCAAGCTTAAGCTCCCCGAAAGATCCAACTTAAGCCCACTTGAAGAATCCACTTAGGGCACAAACTCTTTACCCTTAAAAACACATTTGGGGGTCAGAATCATTAGTTTTTCATATTCTAAGAGAGTCCTTGGTACTTGGAGGCGGAGGGAAGGCGAAAGATTCATCGGTTCATGTTTGTGAGCGGCGGAGACAGATCAACATCAAGTCTACACTGGGGATATTGAAGATTCACCAATCATCTATGGAGTTTGGGGGAGCTTTTATATTGTCTTTCATTCTTGATATTGCTATGTCTGGCTAGTTCTTTAAGTAGTTAGGGTTAGATGGAATTTAATCGATTTATTATGCGTTGAACAATTCGTATGTTAATTTTCCTTTATATCATGAATGAGATTATCTGTTTTTAATGCTTTATATAGGCTTGAATCTTATATAATGATCGTAGGTAAATGCATGACAATAATATTATCAAAAAAAAATGCATGACAATAGGAATGTTGGTTTGTGATCATAATTTCATCGTACGCTCTATGATTCTAGGGATAGACATAGAGTTTGTGTAATCTTTAAGATTCTTGAACTTAATGCTTGCATTCTTGGGGAATAAACGGGGAACTCGGGTTCTTGCAAGATTGTGAAGGTTTAGGGTAACAAGGGATTGAGCCCTAATTACATGCAAAAGAATTGATTAGATTGACATTAAGGACGATTAACATTAAGAAGGAATTCAAACATAATAAAGAGATTAAAGGAAATTGAAACCCTAGCTACGTTCTTTTAAATTAGTCAATTCACTCTTTAATTTCTTGCTTTTATTCTTGATATTCATTAGAGCTAAATCAAGTCTTTAAATTCTTATTCTTGCGGTTAATCAATTTAATATTTTTAAAAGTTCAAATTCAAATCCTGTTTCAATTACAATTTTGATTGTCCAACTAAATTTGCGATAGTGAATTAGTGCTTGGGTATAATTCTCGTGGGAACGATCTCTTATTCAATCATTATATTACTTGTACGATCGGTGCACTTGCCGTGAGTAGCCCAACACCACCCCCCACCCTTAGTTCAAAAATTAATTATTTCCTGAATTTATCTTTTAAGACTTGGATCATATTATAAACTATAAAGTCTTCAGTTCTTTTTTTAATGTGAACTATTGGTAGTTCATAGATGTATCCTAGGAGGGTGATGTACGTTATTCTAAGGGTTCTCATAGTAGCAATAGTAGAAACCAAAGCACCGTAGAGGCTTCCCATGATAATCCATATCAAATGGGGAGTGTGTGAAAATGGCTATGGTGACTCCATAGAGATGCAGAGTGACAACTCATAAGTTGGATAGAGATGTTCCCCTTCAATGGGAGAACAGGGTATTTAGAGAGGTGAAGTCCCTCTCAAGTGTGGTGGAGAGAAAGGGGCCTATCCCTAGAGCTATTCACCTATCCAACCTAGTCTCTTTGACTAAATATGTTGAACTTATTGTCAATGTACATAGGCTGCAAGAGGAATGGAATCCTATGCTAGTGAGAGTGCCCCCTAGGAGATTCTAGATGTAGGCATTTGATATTGGGACCAAAGTACTGACCGTAAAAGGGCATGCCAAAACATAATGTATCTTCAATAAAATTCTTAGTTGTTTGATCTTTTGAATACTCTCACACAAGCCCAATTATTGTATCCTCGATCATTTTAGCACGTGCTCTTAATAGACCTAACGGATAATGTCAATGAGTCATTTGTTAAAATTTTGTTTGGGTGAATTGTTTCACTTTCTTCTAGGGAGAATTTGCAAAATATCACATTACATGTACTCTTCAATCGAAGATATATTATGTTTACCAATTGAAACTTTATGACACCAATCCATGTATCCCATCTTCAAAACTTACAAAAATAATATACAACCTCAACCATATATATACTCTCAAATCCCTATCCTATCTAAGAACTCAAATGGTTCTATGCAGGGTATCAACCTATACTATAGTAAAATCCCTTCTTTCTTTTTACACTAGGATTACAAGAAATTATGCAGCAAAGTCTATCTCCATTCAATGTCTTATTTGAGCCACAAAGTCTGGCAATAATTGTGCAGCAAACCTCTTTGGATTCTGCATATTGATACTCTCAAATGCAGCTGAAGAAGAGTGAGAAGTGGAAGAGCTTATGGCACCAAACTCGTTTGGTTCACTCATGTCCAATCTTCTTCCTAGTTGAATGTTCTGGTTTGGGAGAAATGTTTGATGGGTTCCTGATAATGTGTCACAATGAGGAAGACCAAGAGTGAGGGAAACTCCATTACCTGAAGAAAACCTTGGTGTGAATTGCTCTGCATCAAACCTACCAATTTCTTCAATTGGGTATTGTCCGAAACCACCAATGAAGTTTGTTTGGTTTCCCATGAAAGAATAGCCATCTCTGCTCTGTCTCTCATCTCCAAATTTCATGGAGAGTTGTTCATTGTTTGCATTATTGGGTTTGACATCCATGTTAAATGAAGAGACACGATTTGGTGACTGCAGAATTTCATGGTTCCTTGGTTTCTTGGGACTCCCTTGTGTGATTCCATCTAGTTCTGATGATCCAATGAAGCTGAATCCTGTTTGGTTTCTGACATTTCCCATAACAGGTGATGTTGATGGTGTAGAAACTGAAACTATTGGATTATTGTTCTGGATTTTAGAAATGTCTTGTTTGGAATTGAAACTCTTAGATTCAGTTTCAGAAGTAGGACACCTCTCTTGTGGAGTTGGTTTTTTCATAGCAGAATCTTCACCACTCTTGCTTGATTTGTCCTCAGAACCATTAGGTTCATTCTCCTTCATCTCCTCTAAGTACATTTCTTCCACCATTGGCTTCCAAAGCCTAACTCGAGCATTTATGAACCAGTTTGAAACCTGTTCCATTACCAATATTGTCAACATGATCAATACTATAATTAAGAGAAGAAACAGTTAGTAGTGGGGTTATTACCTGGCTCCTGGTAAGCCCTGTTTGTTTTGCAAGCATGTGTTTGTCTGAATCCTTGGGATAACTGAAACCAACCCATCATCTATTTCAGCACAAACTTAACAAAAGCCAAATTCTTTGAAATACCAATCAAAATTTAAAAAAATGGGATTTTGGGAAACTGAAGTGTACTCACGGGTGGAGGAAGTGTTCAAAGAGCCAAGCACGCAAGACAGAAACTGATCTTTCAGGCAATCCTCTTTGGGGTCTCCAAGCATTGTGATGGATCATTCCCAATTGTTGGATAGCTCGTTGTTGCCGTAGCTGATTGTCTACATATTTCAGCCTCGAACCTTCAATTTTGCCTCCAAAGCAATCCTCTTCTCCTAAGCTCTTATTAGCAGCTCTAATTTGGCTTGTTATAGCATCTTTCAAACACCGAAATTGCTTAGAGATTGTTTGCAATGCAAGGGCAGTGTATGTTCTAGCAGAACCAATTCCCGCAGCTTGTTCGAACAATGAAATCACAATCTGCATCTGGTTATGGTATTGCCTATACCTTTGTTCCACCTTCAACCAACAACACATTAATTAGGAACAACAAAGTAACGCTATTATAAACTATAGTATAAGGCTATATATAACTTTTCATTTGTCATTTTTTTCTTTTAGTATAATGAGGAGGTATCCTCGTTCAATTCCCTCAAGCTATATTATGATCCTAAAACTAGCTCTTCCTTGGAACAAATGGTGCATTAAACAATTGTCACCAAAAAAAAGACGAAACTAATTTCCCGTTGAGGCTTAAGGTGCAAAGGTTTTGCCTCTAACCCCAAAGAACTTTGCCAAGGATGGAACCTGTACTCATCTGGTGGGCCTAAGTGAGTAGCATCCAGAACAGAACCCAAGACCAAATCCTTGGGATACACTTCGCTACTAAGTGTGCGGATCCTTGGGTTTTTCATTTGTTATCTTATTATTAATACAACAAAAGCATCATTAATTAGATTAATTAACTGAATGCAGAGTAACAAATCTTGTGTACTCATTACAAAAAGAGTAAAATATGAGCACAAAAAATTACTTACCTCATCAAGCATGCTGATTAGTTTTGCTTTCTTCATCTGAATTTCTTGTCTCTCATTAGTTGATATCTCAGAGCTAAGCTTTCCACTTCCATCCCCACCAACGGAACCGTCTCCACTAGCTCCAGTTGATGATTCCCCAACAACCTTAATCTTGTCAAATCCCTTCTTTGCAGGAGGTTCCTTGATGCCGTTGTTAACATTCACAACCTCGTCTAGAAGTTCCTGGGTTGCCTTCAAATACTTGGAACTCATAAGCACGCTCTGAATACCCGAAACACCATTGGTTACCCCAGAAGCAGAAGATGGTGACCCACCTGACACGCGCACCTCTTCGCAGGACACGGCAGGCCGCTGAGCCTGCAGGCTCAGCGACAGCCCCTGAGTGGCTGCGCGTGATGTCTCACGCGCCGCCGCCGCGTTGGGGTCTATTGAGTTCCATAGATTGTACTGCATGCGTGGCAGGAACCCATGCAAGGCGGAGACGTCGTGATGGGCATGTATGGACGGCTCCTCGGAGGCGGAAGAGAGCGGCACGCCGACAAATTGTTGGGTGTGAGAGGGCGGCGCGTGAGAGATGCTTTGTGAGGCAAGAGAGTTATTTCCGGCCATAGTGGCCGCAGAGTTGAGGAATACAAGGTTTCCGCCATGTGGTGGTGGAGGCTGCGGCGGCGGCGGCGTGTCTGAGTAGTGTAAATAGCCAGGGTTCATGAGTATAAGAGTTTGAAGGCCATCAGCACCACCTTGGATTTCTGAATTACTATGAAAGTACGTCGCCATCGGTTTTTTTTTTTTTTTTTTTTTTTTTTGTGTAAACCAATTTTCTTTCGCTTTGTTACTTCACACTGAAAAGAGACTAGCACACATGTTGGTTAGTTTGTGTTAGCCTTTCAAAGTTCACAATCACATCCAAATAAATAATAAATAATAAATAAAAAAACTCACACACCTTAATCCCATTAGAACACATCTCAACATAGCACAAAACAAAACATGCTAAAAAATGAACAACTTTCATACGCCACATATATAAAACCAACATTCAACACTATTTGTGGTAGCTTTACCTTTCAAGAATTGAAGCTAATTTCATAGTCTTCTCACATAACAATCCTGATACAAAATAAAAAGTGAAAAAAAGAAGAAGAGAAGAATAAATAATGAACTAATTGTTTTCAGATAAACACCACACAATATTTTATGGTATATGTATATTTATTTGTTCCAAATTAAGGTATAGATGAAATTAGTTTGCTCTTTTTACCACACGGAGTAGAAAGAGTAGAAAAGGAAAGGAATGAAATACACGGAGGCTTTTTATAAAGAGAAGAAAGAAAGAGGTAGAAAAGAGATTGGAGAGAGCAAGAGTGAGAGAAAAGGGTAAAGAGAGATTTTTCATTATTTATATATTAGTATATGAAATTAATGATATCGTAGCTATAGCACGTGATTCATCATCACCTCTGCACTGCAAAGGAAAGAAGAATTTCAATTACAATGACCCGAAACCTATGAGATACAGATTTTGGACAGAGAGAGAAAGAGAAAGAGACACAGACAAGGAGGCACAGTCTCACCCACCAAAGCAATTCAGTTATGGCTAACATGCATCAAACCCACCTGTGTGAATATATGTATGTATGATCTATCTATCTTTGGGATTTTGTCATTCCCTTCAATTGCAAAGGGGAAAGCTCTTTGTCAGACTCAAATCATCTGCAATTCCACCACAACTGAAAGTGGAATAAAAGGTGTTGAAGAGAGAGACATGGGTTAAAAAGATACCCATCTTTATTCACTTCATTATCCACTCATTTATGGCCATTTTTTCCTGAAAAAAATTAATTTTTTTATATTTGAAATTCTGGGTAAGGGGAGAATTTTGTGGAAATTACACTGCAGTGAAACATTTTCATGTTATCTCCTTATCTTTTTTGTGGCCTTTTCTTGGGAGAAGTACCTGCGAATAGATCAAAACAGGGGAACTTCTTTTGATTTGACCCTTCTCTTTTCAAATCATCTGATGCAACCAAGCAACCTTTGATGAGCAACAAAGAACTTTTGAAAGATGAAGAGAGAGAGAGAAAGAGACAGATAGAGAAAAATTGGCTAAGAAATATTGGAAAAGATATATTTATAAATATTGTATTTATAAATATTATATTTATAAACTCTTAAAAATCATATTATATATTAGAATAAGTATATTTTATAGCACAATGTATTACTTACAATACATAATTCTAAGAGTTTATATATATATATATATATATATATATATATATATATATATATATATATATATATATATACGTAAAAGAATTAGAAGTATTACACTTAATTTTGATAATTGATTCACTCGTATACAATGTAATTAAAAAATTAAAGTTGCTTACCAAAAAAATTAAAGTTATTAAATATTAATGGAATTAACAGTTAAAATTGAGAGTATAATTTATATAATATAAAATGATTTGATCCATAATCTCATGTTCCATGAGAGAAAAAATTTTATGTCATAAATAAATAAATATTTATATGATTATCAAAAAAATATGTAGAAAAGAAAACTTTCTGCGGATGTAAAAATGAGAATAGTTTTATATAATGAAAATGTAATGAGGGTGCCTAAGTAGTCACAAATGGCTGAAAAACGAGGAAACGTCTCCTTCTAAGATGCTTAATTAATTGTTTGTTAAATAATAAAAAATAAAATAAAAAAAGAGGATGATGATGATGATGGACAACTAGCGGATGGAGGGATCTGATTGCTCATTTCTACATTAAATATCTTCTTGTCGTTTTCACAATTTCCATGTTTTTATTTTCAACTTAAATGTATATATTATTTTTTGTGTGGTTGGATGACTGAGTTTGAAGATAAAGCAATTAAATTTCTAAGGAACACAGAACCCAACTACCATAACACCAACTTTAATGCTTTTCAAGCTGAAAAAATACTTATCCAAACTATTTTCCAGAAATATTTGTTTGCATATTTACTGATTATTAATATCTTCAAAATTTTATCTCTATTACTATGAGTTTTGTAAATTTAGTAGATTGTAAATAGTAATAACAAAAAAGAGAGAAAAATGGAAGATGAGAGGGTTATAGAACTTATAAAAGCAGTGGGTCCCAATCAAGTGCATGTATGATGTGTAATCGAATCACGACCACACAATAAGTAATCCCACCTTGGCTTTCAATGCATCACGCATATACCAGGCATCAGCAGATTATATAACATATAATCAATAAAATTTTTATTATAGATCAAGAATTTGCTTATATGTATATATTTCTCAATTATTTTTTTATATGTTTATTCTCTTTCACGTTTCCTCCGCCTAAAAAAAATGAAATTTAAAAAATTCTTCCCTACTCTTTCTTCAATAGTTTTTTATGGCACCCAAAGGATAACTTAGATGCATAAAAAAATGGAATAACCATAGGGTAATTCAACAATTTCTTCTCTTAAATCAATATTAACAAGAATTGGACAAAGAAAGAAAAGATCGAACAAATAAATAATTATTAATAACCCTTTCAAGTGTAAGTGAGTTAATCCCATCATTTGCATGGAAAGACAGAGAATGACCATATATATTAATTTAATAAATTTTGTATAGCCCAGAAATGCTCTCAATCACCATCAGTAACTATTATTGTGTAAAGAATGAGCAGTGTCAGAGATTTAAGGCCTGTGATGTTAATAGGACTAAAGTTTTCGAAATTGGCAACATTCATTCATGTAACTCGTCTATATTATTGAGAATATCTTTGGTATATATTATCATCGTACTAAGTATTGATTATGATCTTCATTCAAAAAAAAAAAAATTATAAATTATGTATTTTGGGATGATATAAATATAATTTTTTTCTCTTTTATATTGTGTTTTTATTGGGTGGATATAAATACGATGTTAATATATTAGAAATTTCGGTACACCATCATCCATACAAGAAAAAGCAGTGATAGGTGCTATTAATATACTATATAGAGATGGTTCTATGAAATGCCTTTTTGCAATCAAGTTGTCATTCTCGTAAAGATCGATGTCAATTGTATTTATTTCATTATTTCATACTTCTCTTGGATTCTTTCATGAAAACCCATTGTAACTTTTTGTTCTTACTCAACTACACATTAACAAACTGGTTTTCACAGCTAGACATTGGATCTCCCGAGGACACATGTAAAAACGAGAGCAAAAAGGGTGTGCTCTGTTACTTATGAATATTCATGTCAGAAGCATGTATAGTTTTCAAAGGTGTACTTGAATGTACAAAAATGATGAAGAATCTTTCTTGAGTAACATGAGCTAGAGATGCATGTGGTTCTGTTCTTTCTCTTTTCTTTCTTAAACGAAAAAAAAAAAAAAAGGCAGGCCTATTTTATTGTCGTGATCGGACCAAATACGGTATGGAATGGCCAATATGTATTGAGTCCAATCACACACGGTTGAGAGACTTCAAATGGCTATTGGCCTGGGCCTGGTATTGGCTACTGAGCTAATCGATCTTGAGTTGATATCCTTCACGTGAGCGTGATCACACCGAATGGGTTATCTGCGAAGACACTCCGATGATTAAGTCAATATCAGAAACAGGTGTGTTATGTAGTTAAGTAAAGGATCATCGTACCTTGGTGGTATATCGGTTGTTTATATAGTAATAGGGATGCCGCCTTTGTCAAGGCGGCATAGCTTTTGAGTGGCCAGCCTTGGGCTGCAGGTCAAACAAAGGACCTGAGTAGCCTTATCTTCTGTAATTCCTAACAGTAGAGTTGCAGCGAGCTGTAGTTGTCCATTGCTTACTGGAGTTAAGGCGCGGTAGGATTGCCTTGAGCCTTAAGTTTACTTCCTATAGAAGGTTTCGTACGCGATGTGGGTATCACGTCTTGTATATCGCGATGAGGGTATCGCGTCTTTACTTGTTCATCGTGCCTTTTTTTGGTCTTTGGGTTTTAGCTTGTGTTATTGGGCCCTGATTTGGACCTATATTTTATCCGGATCAAAAGGTTTGACGAAGTTGACCCAATTTCTCAATTCTGGAATATATAATTCCACTAAGATGGTGTTTGGTTGGGATGGTTTTTGGAGGATATCTATCTTTCTCAAGTATGGCTTTTAGAAACACCATGTTTGTTTCAACATATTTCTCCAAAAACCCATCTATCCAGGAAGTATGGATTTATGAGAAACATAGATATCCGCATTGTTCCCCAATTTTTGGGATTTTCGGTCTGGTTATCTCACTTTTAATGCACTTGTGTACCTAATTTTCCCAATAAAGTTTTCCCCCACCAAACAACTTTTTTTTACATTTTTCTACCTATTTCACTTTATCCATCTTTCCAATCATTTCTCCATCTATTACATTTCCCTACTATTCTAAAAAAAATTCTCATACCAAATGCTCCCTAAAAGCTTTTAATATCAAACATAATATGGAGAATATATAACATAACTAAGAGGAGGGATATTCTTACTACCAAAATCTTCTATACAATTCACTACCTAAATCACAATTGCTTTTTCTCTTTTTTCAATATTTTTTTAACAAACATAATATGAAGAATATATAACATAACTAATTATATGTTGCTGAAGAGGACCTATACACTTTATCCTGAGGGAAGTGCGTCTCTTCTACAATTTAATTACTCTTTTCTTTTTCATATCCACAACTTGAGCTTTTTTCACCTATGCATTGACTAATCAATTTATTCAGGTCGAATCGGACAGAATTATAAGAGTGGCAAATATCTTCCAACCAAAATTTTAATACAACTAAGATCGCTAATTTAAATTTACATTAATTTTGACAGGCATGGGAAATTCACAACTTGAGAAAATCTCTTACCAATTGATCTATGATTTAAATTCACGTTAATTTTGACAGGCACGGGAAAAGGGGAGAAAATGGTAAATCAACGTAAAAAAAAAAAAATGAAAGAATTATATTAAGGTCATGTACAAAAATACAAGTAGACACACACGAAGATTTATGTGTGTGTACATATGATATGAGTCTATGATTATTTCAATGTGAGAATTAAAGGAAAAGGAAACTTGGAAGGTTCAAACTCCTCCCTTTGGACTAAGCAATCACTTATGCTGTATAATTGGATGCATGTCCCTTAGTATATGATTTAGAAAAGTAAAACCAACATAGAATCCAAGAATCTAATAAGGTGGAGGTTATCATCATGATGATGGTGACCCGGAATTCAATTACTTTGGATATGATATGATATGATATTCCCTAGAGAAACATTTGAGAAGTATGACATGATATGATATTATAATTAAACAACTAATTAACTTTAGATTACAAAGTCTGCTAATTTGAGTCATAATCAGGTCATTGATTATTTAAACCAAGTTTTTATCATAACAATAGACATAACTGATTCAATAAAATGCAAAACATGTACAAGCCGTACTGTTGTCCCCGAAATGGATTTGGATTCTGTTGATTTTGAAGTAACCATATATTTTTTTATGGGATAGGTTATTCTACCTATTATTTTTTCTACCTATCTTTGTCTACCACTCTAAAACATTATTAGATCAGAATCTTAACTAACATTTATCTTTTTATCTCTTCTTGAGATTCTGATCTAACGGTATTTTAGAATAATAAGCACAGATAGGCAGAAAAAATAATAGATAAAATAACATATCTCATTTTTTATATATAAGTGGCACGCATCCCATCATAGTAATCCCAAGGGTCACTGCCACCTTATGATACTGAACTCACCCTGTCTATGTGCATGGGTGGGACTATACAATATATAAAAAAGATTAAAAAGGGTTTTTGTAAGTGGCATGGTATGGTCCCTTTGTGTGTGTTCCATCTATTTCAATGTTATCATGGTTGTCTATTCTTTTCTTATTCCAATTTCTTTCCTGAAGAAAATGACTTGAAAAGAATAAAACACTGTAAAAAAGGGTCTAAGATTTCCTACTTAAACAATTCAATGTAGTCAGAATGTGTCAAAAAGAGGCCCCGAAAAAGATAGCAAAGGTGAAAGTCGATATGTGGAAATAGTACAAGCATAACTTATGTACCAATCATCAAAAATAAGATCTATATAGCTTGTTTCATACCAAAGAGTCATTTATTCAAATTTCTTGTGACATGGGTATTAGGTAGTGATATATGTCTAAAATGTTTTGAATTATAAGAAGTAAAATGTGATTTGTTTATTTTTCCTTTTTAAAAAGTAAATGGCGCAAAAACTGAATTTTAAATTTCTACTCTCCATTGGAACAGTGACCATTGTGCCACTGTTCCCAAACTTTATTACCAGAATGTCACGCGACGGCACATATTTCCCAAAGTGCCACGCAGGCAAGTTCGCCCCCGTCAGCAGCGAACTAGGTAGGCTGATGTGTCAGCCAAATGGTGGTGCCCAAGTTCGCTTGTGTCAGAGGCGAACTAGGCACAATTAATGCTGAAGCTGCCAGGCCACGTGTCATGCATGCAGCAGAGGTCGCGTCCTACGTAGGCGACCTCTGTTCAACGGCTAGTAAGCCACGTGTCATGCATGCAGGAGAGGTCGCTGCCTACGTAGGCGACCTCAGTTCAACGGCTAGTCAGCCACGTGGCTGACATGCACCAAGTTCGCTGGGGTGGGCAGCGAACTTGGCCCAACGGCTACTTTGCCCCACCCCTATATAAACACCCCCCCCCCCCAACCGTCCCCTCCCCCCATTTCCCTTCCCTGCAGCCAACCCCCTCTCCCTCTCTTACTCTCTTAAATTGTTTTCTCTTATTCTTCCTCTCTTAATTTTCTTTCTCTCACTCTTCCTCTCTCAATTTTATTTCTCTCTCATTTGTCTTCATTTGAGGTTAGTGATGCACATTTAATTAAATTTTGTTCATTTTTTTATTGTTATTTAGTTACTGTTAATTATATTATATGTCGCATAATACATTAGGTTAGATGACATATTAATTGTTATATTATTTTAATTAGTTTAATATTTGTAGTTTAGTAATTAAATTTTAATGTTAGTAGTTAAATAACATATAGTTTAATTAATAATGTAATAAATTATTTTATATGCATTATTTATTAATAGGATTTAGGGTATGATAATTTGTAGGATTAATTTTATCACACATTAGGTTAGATGACATTATTTATTTTATTATTTAAATTAGTCTAATATTAGTAGTTTAGTAATTGCATATAAAATAATGTTAGTTGTTAAATATGTTATATTATTTTAATTAGTTTAATATTTGTAGTTTAGTAATTACATTTTAATGTTAGTAGTTAAATAACATATAGTTTAATTAATAATGTAATAAATTATTTTATATGCATTATTTATTAATAGGATTTAGGGTATGATAATTTGTAGGATTAATTTTATCACACATTAGGTTAAATGACATATTATTTATTTTATTATTTGAGTTAGTCTAATATTAGTAGTTTAGTAATTGCATATAAAATAATGTTAGTTGTTAATTACGTTATATTATTTTAATTAGTTTAATGAATCTAGTTAATAAATTAGGTTAGATGACATATTAATTATTTTATTATTTGAATTAGTCTAATATTAATAGTTTAGTAATTGCATGTTAATAATGTTCATTTTAAATATTTTAAAGTTTAATTAATGTGACAAATTACTTTTACCACAATATTAGTAATTTGTGTATTTAATAAATTATTTTACATGCATTATTTATTATTAGTATTTAGGTTATATTTTTATATCTTAATGTTGTTAAATTATGTATTTAATAATTTGTTAATTATGCAATATAAATTATGTATTTTATATGCTTTTCCTTGTATAGAATCATTTAATTTTTAAATGTAATATAATTTATATATAATAATATTACATAACAATGTTGATTTATTTAATTTTTATATAAAATTATATATTATTGTAGTAATATATATTATTTAAGTTTAGTATAACATTATATATTATTGTATTTTATAATTCAATTTTTGTGTTTTTATTATTTAATTGTTGTTGCTAATAATGACATCAAATATTAATTTTTTATTTTCTAGTATGTAATATTTAATTCATTATGGAGTATAGAATAATTAATTAAACTTGATAATTTATTTATTTTTTAATAATTTTTCTATTTATTATTTGTAAATAGATTCATGGAGCAACCAGAGCCGCAGCAGACAGCCATTCAACCTAGTCCATTGGTGCTGTCGCTGCTATATCAACTCTTGTATGGAACCAATCTGGCAACGAAAATGTAGATAATCGTGTCCTAAACGTTAGACACGGTGGTACATGGGACCATTTGAATATACCCGAGGAGATTCATCCTTATCTGCAGCAAGCGGGATTTTATCATATTGCGCGTATGCGCAACCACGAGGTTAGTGATACGTACAGTAGATAAAAAAAATACATACATCTTGTATAGTTAATAAATTGTGATAAAATGTAATATACCTTTGTATTGTCAGCTTGATCACTCACTCATTTCGGCCCTTGTGGAGAGATGGCGTCCTGAGACGCGCACATTCCATATGAGCATGGGTGAGGTTACCATTACTTTAGAGGATGTCCACCATCTCCTTGGATTGCCAACAGATGGAGAGGTCGTCTCTGGCCGCGTCGGAGGTCATCCCTACTCGCAGATGGTGTCAGATTTATTGGGCGTTCAGCCCGGTCGTCAGCGCGACTTGTACAAGAACCAAATTTCGCTGATGTTTTTGAAGGAGCAGTATTTACATTGGCATGAGTGGTCTAACAATGAAGTTAACCACATGAGATACACTCGTGCATTGATATTGCGCATTATCGGTGGTTGCCTTTTCACGGAGACTGCATCTAGCTTCGTGCATGCGTGCCATACAATATTGTTTGATGGACATTTGTACATCCTGCTTGCTTTCAAATTGCTGGTCCTTATAAAGCTCTTGACCCATTTGTCAATTTGGTACTTGTGCCCCTTGCATGTCATCACACTCTTGATCGGGGTGTGCCCAGTTAATGTTTGTGTAATGTGGTATTTGCGACCAAAATGGAACATTATCCTCTCCTGTTTAACACACGTTTCGAATGTTGTTAATACATAAATTATGTAATAAAAGTCTATCAGTAAACTACCTTAAAACTCAAACGGTAAACTAAGCAACCAACCTGCAGCAGGTGGTGGGTCATGCGCACCAACAATACCCGGTGATGGAACCAATTCAACCAAAGCAGTGGACGTTTCAAACTCGAAATCACCATCAACGTCTGTATCCGAAGAGTCACTGTCAGGGACTAGACCTTCATCAACCTCCTCCTCCGAACTATCAGTATCCGGCCATGACGGATCATACTCATTGGCTTGAATCACATCTAAAGGTTGTGTTATTGGGGGTGATGGTCGTGGGGGTGACACATTCATATCTTCGGGATTTTCTTCCGGCTCCCTGTTAATGTCTATCGAGTAACTGGTAGGGATAAAATTTTGAGTGCTCGCCTCTCCACCGGTGTTTAGTTCCGCATATAACTCGATGTATGAGGACTCTCCATGCTGTCGAAATGCATCAACCACTAGTGACACATCTTCGTCCTCAACCACATCCACAGCAACCCATTGCACGGGGTTACCAGGAGCACATCTTGCAATCAGTCGAGAAAGTGATTGACCTCGTTGTAATCTCAACTTCTTGTATATTAGTTTCTTGAGCTCAATATATTTGCAACGCGGGCTCATGCGGAAGATCTTCGTATCTCCTTCAAACACTTGACCGCTCGGTCCAAAATATCTTCTTCCATTGTAATATAGAAGGCATATTACATCATTGTTATTCTCACTCATTTTGAACTGAAATACAAAAACTTCACAAACAAAAATAGAAATTTCCTTTTATGTAAACGGACGAGAATGACTTTTTTTGGAGAGGAAGTGGGGTGTTTAAATAAACATGAGTTCGCTGCCTGGGCCAGCGACCTGTAACTGTCGGCATGTAGTTCGCTTACCAAGGCAGCGAACTTGTAGGGTACTGCCACGTGGCACTAAGTTCGCGTTGGTGTCAGGCGAACTAGGTAGGAGGCTGCCACTTGTCACATAGTTCGCCTGGGTGGTCAGCGAACTCCACGTTGGTGTCAGCATTAATTGCTGCCTAGTTCGCCTCTGACGCAAGCGAACTTGGGCACCACCATTTGGCTGACACATCAGCCTACCTAGTTCACTGCTGACGGGGGTGAACTTGCCTGCGTGGCACTTTGCAAATATATGACGTCGCGTGGCATTCTGATAATAAAGTTTGGGAACAGTGGCACAATGGTGACTGTTCCACTCTCCATTAGCAATTCAAAAATTAAGCTATACTACAACATTGAGTATAGTGTGCCTCAAATTTGATGACTGGGCATGTGGCAAAAGGGTATTTTCACTAGAGTGGACCCAAGTTTTAACTAGCAAACAAAAGAGGAGGAGTTGAGGGTGTTTCGTGATCTCTACTTTGGGATTCTTTTTGGTGGGAGGAATACCGGTCTGAAGACGCAACTATTTTATTGGGTTTTGGTCATGACTTGGAGGCTCAACTAAAGGAGTAAAGACCAATGTGAGTACAAAAGAACCCCAATATTGCCACAAAAGTACTGGGGCCATCATAAACCTACTTACAACCCCACTTCTACATGCCGCCACCAAGCTGCTACGACTTACACACATTAATGTGCCTACATCAGCAAGTAACTGCACTAAAAAACAATCTCATTTCCCCTTGTGGTCCTTCATTTTTTGTTTTTGATAAATTTGAAAATGTCATTTGAAAAGTTTCAATTATTGAATCATTCATTCATCAACCATCAACCATTAAAATGATTATTCATTTTATCCTTTAACATAACACAATAAATTTTCCTACACACAACATTTTATGGAGTCCACACATTTTAAAACAAAAAAGAAAAAGAAAAAAATATGGCACGCAAAACGAATCTCTATAATATTACACAATCACTTTTCCTACAACATAATAAGATTATTTCTAGTTTTCCATTTTAAGAACTTTATTATTAAAATTATTATTATTAACTTATTAATTAAAAAAATAAAAAATTTCATATAACAATTATATTAAAACAAAATATATTGAATACTACCAAGTATGTGAATCAATCGACACAATTTTATTTTAATTTAATTAATGATCTCAAGTTTTATTTTGCCATTTTTATGATTTTATCTAGCTCGATCAGGTTAATCGATTGGAGAAAAAAAAAATTAAAGTAAAAAACATATGTAATTAAATATTGATGTTTACGAAGGATAGGTGCTCATGTATCTGTCTACTGTGATGTAGTTGTAAAGCAGGCAGCTATTGTTGTGTCCCTAATTTCTGCCTACCTCTCTGCCTTTTGTTATCCAAACCTTTGCTTGTGATTTGGTTACTTGGTCTCTGATGGTGAGTTCGTTTTCAATACACATGTTCCTTGAATCCTTGGTATCGTGATGACTCATGAGTCAAGAGATTAGCTGATAGATACCGAGAGAGGGCCATGTCAAGTTCATTGAATTACGGGTACATCATTCTGGTATGGCCTCCTCCTTTTGTTTTTTAACTTGTACGCCCCTTATATAGTTGTCTTTTAATAAAAATAAATGTCACTCAAACACCAAGTCAATTAACTAAAGCGAATGAGGATTCAAATGAGTTGTAATCACGTTGAGGTAAAATTCAATGCATCCATCCTATTGAAAAAATATAATATAAAATTATTATAGTTTATCACTTGTGAGCTTAAGTTGTTGGGTAAATAATTGCTTATCATGATATAAGAGCTAAGGTGACTTCAAGTTTGATCCTCAATCACCCTCATTTTTTAGTGGAATTAAGTCAACACAAGGTCATCAATGATTTTATATTATATCTCTCTAACACACCCCTTTACACAAGAGCCCTATGTAGCACCGATACCGACACGGGACACAACACGACACGACACTCTAACACGTTAATTCTAAAAAATATTAGATTTCGACACGTTACGACGCGTTTTGATATTAAGTAATATTTTTAATTTATGTAGTATATATTATATTTAATATTTCAATAATTTCATACACAAAAATGAAACTCAACTTATAATATTCAACAAATTTACATAAAAACATAATATATCCCATATATTTATATTAAACTTAATAAAATACTAATCGTAATCCAACAAATCTAATAGTTGGAACTAAAAACTAAATGCAATGCAACCTTTCAACCATTTTTTGAATTTCTATAATATGTATTGAAGTATCGCAGAGTGTCGGAGTGTCGGAGAGTGTCAGACACGACACATCAGGGTGTTTGAAGTGTCGGTGCTTCATAGAAGAGCCTTTAGTTTTGAAGCTTGTATATTGTACAAGCCTATTTTTTCAATTCAACTCAAAAGTTTAAGCTTGATGGGCCTTTAATGGATTTAGAGTCTGTTTGGTGTCATGTATGAGGCCTGATAATATAACCTTATACTATACGTTATGCTATTTTTAATTGCTTGATATGACTGTCTTATAGTATAAACTTATACAGCAGAATCTCTTTATACATTAAAATAATATATAACTTAATCAGGCCTAATAGGGTGGGATTAGGTTTGATAAGAGATTGATGTATTTTTATTTTTTTTGGTAAAGAGAGATTGATGTATTAACTTCACTGACCAGTGCAATTCTAAAGAATTAATATATTATTTAATATTAAATATTAAAATAAAAAATAATTTTTCAATATATTAATTTTTGAAATATTGGAGATTTTTATTTTTTTTACAAAAATTAATATATTTTTGGATACATTGATCAATAGATTTTAATAAAAATTAATATCATATGATATATTTGGAAGAATTATATAAGTTCTTTATTAAAGGGTATTTTTGTCAAAAATAATTATTTTTAACTTATCTAATATTATACAGTGCATTACCAAATAGTGGATGATTATTATCTTATACAATATATTATTGTAACACCCCGTATGCACCCGGTGTATTATCATACAAATGGTAATGGCGTAGCTAATTAAATGCGAAAGCTAACTTTTTCTTTTCAATTATGATGTCATCATTATTAACCAAGTTGATTACTTAATTCTTTTACAAAATATCATCTGTATATAAATTACAATAAATAACTAACTGGATTACCTCATATCATAAATAGAGCTATGTCACGGTACTACAACCCGTAGACCGGACCAAATCCAAATACATTATACAACTCAAGTAAACTCAAACATAACAGAAGTCAATGTGGCATGGACAACCCCCATGCTCACCAAATAAACAGCATAATCATCAAATCTCAATACAAGAGTCATAACAGTAAAATCAGGCATAATCACATAGAATAGCTAAATCATCAAGCATGCATCAGTCAACTCAGCTCTGGCCTCCTACCGCCCGAGGTATCAACCTCTGAGGTACCTGAACCTGAAAATGTTCCCCAATATGGGGTGAGATCTCTAAAAAGAAATCTCAGTGAGGCTGGGGTCCTCAAGGATCTCTCCACCCGAATCTCACTTACATGTGCAATATAAGTTCTAAAACAGTATCAGTTCCAAAATCTGTACAATGCAACATATAATCATGTCATGTGTGTCAGAATCCTACTGGCCAGAGAATAAACATTGAGGAATTACATACATCTAGAACCTACAACACAAGAAACTACTTGCACCTCACCCACAGAATCACCATCTTGTATGACGTTACATACTCAGGCTTACCGTCTAGGTGGAACACCACATACATACATATCATAAGGCATTCGCACTTAACAATTCAATAGCATTTCGTGAAACACATCATGCATATAACCATCCCTCCATGGGGTATGGTGAAACCAATAATGGGTAAAATTGAGGACACGAAAGCTTACCTCGCACGCTAACAATCCAAAGTCAAGATCCACAACCGCCCAAGTCCACAAACAACACTCTCACAGTCTGTTTAAACCAGCAATCATATCAACATTCATTAACTAATAGTTTATGACATAACGACAACGTCTCCTCTTACGTTTTATGTCATTAGGCTTCTCCCAAAGCCATAAGCCCTTAATCTAAGTGATTCTGACATATTTCAATTATTACAGTGGTTCACATTAACCAATCATGGGCCCACCATCCCAAGATTCCGACTTCACAAGGACACGAAAATGAGCTTCAAGATGGGTCCTTTCTTCACAAAGTTCCCTACTTGGAGCATCAACAACTCAAGAAATGGTTCCTACACCACCCAAACTAAGAGGCAGCACCCCAAACCCCTCACACAGCCACCACAACTCAGAAGATGGCCCCTTTCTCCCTCACCAATCACACACCCAAGTGTTTACAAAGTTTTTGGAGAAGGAATCAAGGAGAAAGGATGAGTCTTTTTTGCATGAGTTCACAAGAGGAGACAAGAGAGTGCCAAGTGGGAGCTCAATATCATAAGGGAGGCATGTAGGGTGTATGCAAAATGCCTTAAAAATATGTGCCATTTAGTATTTATAGCGGATTAAGCTTAATCCATCTATGTTAGCACTAATAGCTCCGCTAATTATTTTAATCCCAAATTTTAGATTCTTAACCTAGCCATTTTTCTAGAATTTCTCATATTTTTATTATAATTTTCGCAGCACTAGCCGGTATCAGTCCTGATGTCAGTTCTCATTATTTCGATTCCAAACTTATTATACTAGTCCAATATATCATTATAGGAATATTCACATAGTTATTATAATTTCCGAGATATTTCATAGGTACGCACTTATACCGTGAGGCAGAACCGGTACCTGCACTTTTCGTCAGAAAAGCGACTTTCAATGTTATTAAGCCTTTATAATAATTATTTAAGTCTTCTCATGATGATTCTACGTAAATTATGGAATTATCTCTTAAGCTCATATTTAATTTAATTAAATTCCTAAATTAACGGTGTGGGTTCTTATAATTATCTTATACAATATCATGTCAAACGCTAGATAGTATTAAAATTTAATCATTATACTATCAGGTTTTATCCTATATTATCAATCAAACATACCCTTATATTATATCTCTCTAACATACCTTGTGCTCATCACACTAATGTCATGCAAAACTCAAGAAATCTACGAGTATGAGATTAAATTGATTTTATTTTCTAGATAACCAAGTTGTTGTAAATATGATTGAGAGATAATACGTGCTGAAATTATTTTGAATAACCAAATTAAGTGATAAAAAGACACACGTATCTTTTGAATATTAAAATAGGGTTTGATCCTTTAACTTTTGACGTATTTAGCTGGTTAAATTATAATTTTAGTTTCTAGCACTTATTTCCAATAAAGGAATTTTGCTGTTTTCCACATGCATCGCCCATATATGGGCTTAACGTAGTCTTTCTCCCGAGTTTTGATTTTGCCTCTCGATAAAAAATAAAACCACTCTTCTTCTTTCTTTTCTTTTTTTCTTTTTTTTTTTTTGGTGAAAGAAAAACCACTCTTTAATAGTATTGTATTCTGTTTGCATCTCTCTTCCTATCCTATATATGACTACATGTAAGTTAAAAAGCATGGGTCTCGGGAAAAATAAAAAAAAAAAAAACAGAATCAACTTTGACAATCGAGAGAAAATGAGAACCAAATGTTAGAACTCCTACAGTCCCACATGCCTTCACTAATTTTCTATAATAAAAAGAAATATATACAGAGGAGGGATCAGTTTGTCATATATAAAGGTGCCTTAGGTCGAAGATTAAGATATTTTGTCTAAACAAAAGAAATATAAATAGCACTGTTATTTTTTAATGAAATTAAGAATTCAAAATAAGGGATATTTCCAATAGCTTAATACAATATCTGGACCTAGCTAAAACTTTAATATAATAGTTTTTTGGAATTTTTTATTTATATTTTCCTTACTTGGCTCATTTTTAAGCAATGTGGAATGATCATTTACATTTGAATTTTTCAACAATTTATGGTATGTCTTGATTATAAAATGGGCCACCATCCCCTAAACTTTATTTTTATCAAGAAAAAAAAAAAAACTAAAGTCCAAATCGTAGTTGACCATAAGCCTGTTTGATTTACTTTGTCAAACATGCATGTTGAATAAAATTATCCATTTTCTTCCGTTCTCTCAATGCTCGGTGATGTTGATAGGAAACTAACAGAAAAATGAATTACTTCTCTTGTATCCTTCTCAATTGTGAAATTACAATATAGAATTTGAGACGTGACTTGCTATTTGCTTTTAGACAACTAAAATAAGATAGGTATGGAACCTGATGAAATAATTTTAAAAACGTGGAAATTGTTTATACGAAGATGAAGATTAGGCATATATATGGTGTAGTTATCAATACAATGACATTGTAACAAAATATGAGTGTATTGGTTGAGATTTTAATGGATTGTTTTTAGATAAATAAAAAAAAATACATTGGTATTCAATTATGATTTTGAAAGATTGAAAAAAAAAAAAAATCATGTGTATTCAATTAGGAATTTAAAAGATTATTTTAAAAGTCCGTCGAAATCTAGTGTATTGAATTAGGATTTTAAACAAAGAAAAATAATCTTGTGATATTTAAAAATTTGACGATTTTAATGGATTTTCTATTAGTGTGGATTTTGTGAGACTTTTTAGTAAGAAATATAAATACTTTGTGTCTCTCACAATCTCATCCTAACCCCTAGGGTTATTGAGATTTCTCTATTTCAATGTCTCACAACCTACTCTGGCCTTTTTTCAAAGGCAATGTATGTTTTTTTTTATTGTCAAATATTTTCTCTGATTTTGGCATTCCTCTTGTTATATATATATATATATAACTATTAATGTAGCCTCACTCACTAGCTTAAGTTTTTTGGTTGAATTTGTTCTTTATATATGGTATCAGATTCTCGATGTCATGGGTTCGATCTTCACCGCCCTCCACTTTCTCTTGTGGAATCTCTCAGCACATGTAGGTGAGTTTGTGCATTGGCTGGGGCATGCTAGCTAGAGATATATATATATATATAAAATATTAATGTAGTCTCACACATCAGTTTAAGCTTTTAGATTGAATTGGTTCTTTACACCTTCTTTATAAAGGTAATGACGTAGAGGAAGAAGAAAGAGTTGACGAAGAAATAGAAGAAGAATTTCGTGTAATTCGGAATACATTTGACCGATCACAATTTGCTGCAAGTGAAACTTTTCACAAGATTTTGATTGCCTTGAATTTAATAACATGTGATTTAATGCCTAAACTGGGACCTACTATGCCCACTAAAATAAGAGATAGCACAAGGTTATACCCTTATTACAAGGTGTGTGATAATTATGTAATTATAACAATATTATATTATATTATATTATATTTGTCATTATTATAAAATACATTTTTCATTAATATAATTATTATTATATATGAATAATTTTATGATTGCATTGGAGCTATTGATGGTACACATATGCCTGCAATGGTGAGGAGACGAGATGTAAGCATTTATCGTAATCATCATGGAAAGATTTCACAAAATGCATTAGCAGGTTGTAACTTTGATTTGGAATTCATGTATGTTCTTAGTGGATGGGAGGGTTCAGCTCATGATTCCAAGCTACTAAATGATGCTTTGACAAGGAGGAATAATAGACTTAAAGTGCCCCAAGGTAAGTATTTATTTTTTAAATAATAAATAATTTTTTTAGTTTTCATACTAATTTGATATGTTTTGTACATATAATTAGGTGAATATTTCCTAGTGGATTGTGGATTTCTCAATCGATGGCAATTTTTAGCTCCATTTCGAGGGGTGCGATATCATGAAGATTTTACAATTCATGGTAATAATCCTCAAAATGCAAATGAATTGTTTAACCTTCCTCATGCATCATTGAGAAATGTAATTGAGAGTATATTTAGCATTTTTAAATTATGGTTCACAATTTTTAAGTTAGCACCTCCATTTCTATTTAAAACACAAGTAGAGCTTGTGTTAGCGTGTATAGCACTACTTTTCTGTCCTTAAGATACAACTTTCTTCCCAATTAGGCTGACGAATTGATCTGGATCTAATGCTCTCTTCAGGAATATTTATAGTATAGATACCCTTGAATTTAGCTGATCACTATATATCAAATGAAGTGTGTGAACATGGTGATGATCGTGAGTGAAAATAGAATGTGTTTCTACCTCTGAATCGTGTTCTTGTTTATAGGGGCTGCTGACAAGGTGTATACTTGGACCTGAGCTGTCATGACGAGGCGGTCATTACAGTTGGTCGGCCGTTACCGCGTGGTAACGTATTATGCGTTACATGCCCTTGATGGCGATCTGTTTCGCTATCTCCGGGTTGTCTATTGTCGGGTTGTCCATTGCCAGGTTGTCTAAAAGGGCTGATTATATGGGCCCTTCGTACAGGTCCATAACAACTACACAACTTTCTTTGCAAAGAAAATCGTTCAGATGAAACTCCAATTGAACCAATAGATGCCTCTTCATCTTCAATATCACCGGTTAATGAAGAAAATAATTTTCAACTTATTGGTCAAACACAAGAGCATGAACGAGAAGATGTTAATGCCGCTAATATAGTTTTAGTTTTATTTTTTTTTACTGGTTCAGAAAATTACATTAGGTTTTACTTATTTAATTAATATCATTACTTGTTATTTTTTATTGACTCTTGTAATTTTGAATATTCGTTAAAAATTCATATGATTTTTTAAATTTTTATAGATCCATATTGTCCTTTCAAATCTTATAAATTCGACTAAAAAATTTTAATTCCAATCTTATAAAATTTTGATTGTAAAAAAAGCATTTAAATTCACCACAATTTTAGATAGTCTTTTAAAATATATAAAAAAAAAATTATCTCAAAATATTTTTTTAAAATCCTAATCGAATACACCCCTAAAACTAAAAACTCGAGTCCTTAATGTATTAAACTTGGAAGAAGGCAAGTATTGGACAACTTCCGCTTATCTTGGCTTTCACACGGCATGCGATGTGTGCTTTAATTTGAACTACGACAAAAATGGCATATGCTTTGCAAATGATATATATATATATATGTTGACTTTAAAATCAATCACCCAATCTACTAAAAAAATAATCAATCACCTCATGCACTATGTGGCATGGGATTGCTTGTTCTTAATGAATATTGGTTAGTCTTTACACGTGAAAACTTTTAGCAAAAAATAAAAAATAAAAATGAAGACATGGTTAGTCTGTTTCAGAAATAAACACGGCTCTAGAATTTTGTCTATTTTCTTTTTTTAAATAAAAACTGTTCTACTTTTCTTATACAAAAGCCTTTGAATGAGGCCCACGTCGTTATTTGCCTACTTTAAAAAGGAAAAAGACAGTGCTCAATTATAATGCTAGTGAGTAATGACGGTAAAGTAAATTCAAATTTGAAGTATGAGTATTTTTTATCTGGTTTGAATTCATCATGCAATATGAAAAAAAAAAATTCCTAATATTTTGTGGGACCAGTATTTTTTGAAGGAAAAGAAATAAATTAAGGCACCAAAAATGAATATCTATAATATGACACATTCATTTTTTTACAATATAACTTTTATAAAATCCATTTTTTATATGGGTTTAATATCTCTTGTGTTGTAGGAAATAAATTTATTTCCTGCACACATAAAGATATGTGGGACCTATATGAGGGAAAAGAGAAAAAGAGAAAACATAGACCACATAAACTTTCATGTATGTGTAGGAGATAAAGATTATTTCTTACAACATGAAAATTAGTAATTTTTTTTTATTTTCCAAGGAATAAAATTGAGGAGTTGAGGTGATCGTGAAACAAAAACACAGGTGAGAAGTTTAAAATTGAAAAAAATAGTAATAAAAATAAGGGAAAAGTTTATAATTCTCCGGTGATTTGTTTCATAATCATTTTTTTATGTTTTTTTTTATCGCTTACTTTTTGTTGGCGAACCCAGAAAATTATATAATGGGGGCAAAAATTTATATTACTATTATGAAAAGGTAATGCTAGTTTTGGTTGGATGATCATGCTAAGAATACAAAAATACCTATTAAGAAGAACCTAATAAAATTACAGAATTTTTTGCCAATTTTTTGGTTGAAATGTCAATTTTTTGTTTCCAGTGATAATGGTCCATTGCACCCTCTATTTCAATGAGGAACTAGCCTTAAGACCCTATATTTTGTTTGTAAGATCGATTTTTTTATTGTTTACCTTCATATATACCTTCTAGTGTTATAATTGCACTTTCTTTGATTTCTTTATAATCTTATTTTCTCCCTTAGTTGTTATTTAGCAGAAGATACAGTCAATTAATTAATGTGTTATTTATTTTTAGCATTTGGTCCAATTAATAATTGATAACTATTATTGACTTTTTTTCTTTGCCAACAAAGTCAAAACTTAAATACTCTTCTCCTGAGTTCTGACATGACAATCTATACAAATTTTTAATGATTATAAAAAGAAAATTAGATAATCAATCAATATAAAATCAAATTCTAGACAAATTTGACAGGTAGAGTGAATATGCATACACATTGATTGGGGAGGGTAGCAGACCAAGAACAAAACTGTCATATATATTGGCAGGTTGAATCTGGTAAATAATAGTTATCTCTAATTGGGTGCAATGAACGGGTGAAACACTTTTCTTATGAATAACCTTGCTTGTCTTTCACTTTTTAAAAGCACTTTCAAAATTTTGCTTTTTTAAACCATGTTGCATATCATATAGTAGAACATATTTTCATATTTTAGAGGGGGACTGAGGCCCTCCCTAGCCCCATGTAGGTCTGCCCCTGCTTCTTGTGTAATTTTTTTTATTCAAGTTTATCTTTAATATTGTTGAACATCGGGCTAATATATACATTTTCTTTTAGTATATGCATATGTCCTAGAAATAATGTAAGAGTAAGAAAATATTTTATTTGTGCTGGATAGCATTATATGATATTTTTATGTTTATAAATATAAAGCACACTTTATCTATTTTCATTGTTTGTCTCTTCCTACATATAGATAAAGTGCATTATAATGAGATCATGATTATGAGGACTCAAATTCACTACACAATTGTTGCGACTCGGCAAGTGCACCGGTCATTAAGTAATAAAAGTGTATCGGAGTACGAGATCGTTCCCACGATGATTGGGTTTTCAAGCACTAGTTCGCTAATCGCGGTTTAGTTGGACAATCAAGATTGAGATTAAGAGAATTGAAATTGAAAACAATTAATAACATGCAAATTCAGAATTAAAAAGCAATTGGAAAGATGATTGATTTAAAGATTTAAAAAACAAGGTAGTTAAGGTTTCGATTTCCCTCAATCTCCTCTATATGCTATGAATTAAATTGTCAAGAATTTGCTCTTAATATAATGCAAATCAAGTCTTTCTAAGAATTAAAATATATTTAATAAGAGAAGAAATTAGGCATGGACTTGGCCCGTTCTCATTTAACTAGGAAGAAGGATAATTAGTATAGATTAATTAGGCTTGTGCTAGATCCATTTTTAGTAAATAAGAATATAAGTTGATTAGTTTTCCAAAAAAAAAAATATAAGTTGATTAGTAAGGACTAATTAGGCTCCATCATGGTCTAGTACGATTGCAAGAACAAAGAAGGGAGATTTAGGCTTAAATGAGTAGCAACCTAGGTCAGGCTTAAGTAAATGATGATTCGCTCAAGCCCTAAGTATTAAGATGATGCATCAGGTGTTGTAGAAACCTTAGTTGCCACTTGCTTTCAATGTCTCTACACCTCTCCCTTTACCTCTTGCGCCCCTCTTTTCATCCCTTATTTTTCCACCCCAAACTCTTGGCCTTCACCCTTGTTCCAAAACCATAGAAGCTTTCAAAGTTGAAGGTGATAAGAAGAAGAATGCGTTCTTCATTGCTAGCAGAGGAGATATTATGGGTCACCATTAAAGTGGCTTGGATTCATTTGACCTTCTTTTGAACAAACCTTACTAAGTGATTGAAGCATCAGATATATGGCCTTAATCACCCTCCTCAATTTTATATTGAAGTTGAACCATGTGTATCATGTAAAGATTCGTTCTTTCCTTTGCGTACATCATAATTTTGTTTTCACATCATGCATCCTGACCTTTGAATTCATAAAGGTGGCATCTTTTAACCTTTACGTTGTCCCATGTGAATAATAACAAAATCATTAAGGAGCTAAGTGATTATAAAAAAAAAAAAAACACATGGGGTAAGTGATTCTAGAGTAAATTGTAGAGGATTTTTGAAGTAGATCTACAATCATACCCAACAAAAGATTTACTTAAGAGTATTGGACTTGATAATGAGTTTGTCATGAAGAAACATTTAATGATTAAGACTTAAGTGTGAGAAAGAAATTGAAATATTAAAGATTAAAAAGAAATGAATAAATAAATAAATTATTATTATATTAATTGCTAGAGAAATGAATAAATAAGATTCAAGTAAAACCAAATGGGACCAAAATTTAGTAGCTTCCAAATGTGTATAAACTAGTTAAATGAATATTAGTAGTTAGGAACAAAAATGCTCTAGTAGAAAACATTTATTAGTAATTGAATTAAGAAACAAAAATGCTCTAGTAGAAAACATTTATTAGTTATTACTAAGGATTCATAATCTGAATATATATATATATATATATATATATATATATATATATATATTAATGCTAGCATGGTTTTATATATATATATATATATATATATATATATATATATAAATAATGTTAGCATGGTTTTATATATAATGGCTTTGTAATAGTAAAAATGGGAATTCCCTTAGATTGGCCATCAAAGAGCACCAAAGAAAAGACACTAATTCTATCAATAACAAATCTATGGGGAAATTGATCATGTATATGTTTGATCGAACGTTTAGCACTTAATGTTTGATTAAACATTTATATATATATATATGTGTGTATAATAATTATACATATATATATATATAATGTTAGCATGGTTTTATATATAATGGCTTTCTAATTAGCAAAATTGGGAATTCCTTTAGATTGGCCATCAAAGAGCAGCAAAGAAAAGGCACAAACTTATCCCATCAACAACTAATCTAAAGGGAAATTGATTATGTATATGTTTGGTCGAACGTTTACCACTTAGCCAAAATCTATAACAATTATTTATGACATGATTCTTTCTACTTACCCTTATCGGCCAATCATCATGACTCTATATGACTTTGAATCCATATCAAGCCTCGCCAAGGTAGGATGTTGGATTCACCATCAATCTCCCATAACACCTGTTAAGAATTGAACCCATGACCTCGACTCTGATATAAGTGTTGGATCAAGAGCTTGCAATTAGGATAAAAGTTATATATGTTAGTGAGGATGTTACTCTCTCCACTTACACTTAATAGTCCAAGCCTCATGATTTAATCTGACTCTAACACACACTGGAGCTTACCATGGCGGGGTGTTGGCTTCAACAATAGCATATATAGACGATAAAATTGTATACTTTTACTTTAAGATTAATGATCATACCATCTAATAGCCAATAGGCTTGCAAATACTTTAAAAGATAAAATGAGACTCAAATACAACACACAAATTGTAACATCCCGATGGCTGACGAGGGCAGCGAATCATCGCCGGTGCAAAAGAAGCACGAATAAGGAGCGGCTCCTGGCAGGCTTTCAGCGGAGGGGTACATCAATGAATCGAATCAACACCTGAAAGAGATGGATTTCAGAAACTGTGTAGGTATTGGACTATACAATTGGGGAAGCTTATAAGAATTAGTTTATACTGTCTATAATAACAAGATGCATCAACTTTTCAGTAGCGCAAAAAAGAAGAACCATATAGTCAAGCGTGCTTGACTTGGAGCAAATCTGGGATGGGCGACCTCCTAGGAAGTTTTCTTAGGAAGTCTACGAGTAAAGTCAAAGCACGCCGAAAAGTCTTGTGTTAGTTCGTGTAGATAGTCATTGATTTTTGAGACGGCTAGACATTACAAGTGGTATCAGAACAGGGCCTCTCTCCCAATACGGTGTGGTTCGAGGATGAACCAGGCAGAAGTTGGTGTGAATGTAACATCCCGATGGCTGACAAGGACGAGGAGTGATCGTCAGTGCAAATAGGCACGAACAAGGAGCGGCTCCTGGCAGGCTTCTAGCGAAAGGGTATATGAATGAATCGAATCAACACTCAAAATAGATGGATTCCAGAAACTGTGCAGGTATGGGAATGTACAAGTACAATTGGGGATAACTTATAAGAATTAATTGGTACTACCTATACTAATAAGATGGATCTACTTTTTGGTAGCCCAGAACGAAAGAACTCCATAGTTAAACGTGTTTGACTCGGAGCAATTCTGGGATGGGTGACCTCCTAGGAAATTTTTCGAGGAAGTCTGCGAGTGAGGACAAAGCACGTCGAAAAATTATGTGTTAGTTCGTGGGGATAGTCATTGATTCTTTAGCAGTCGGGCGTTACCCAAATGATTACCCAATAGGCCTTTGTCTTTAGGAAAATTGACTTTAGAATAGGGTTGGCAAAATGGCCAACCCGGCATGGCCCGGCCAAACCCAACCCGTATTCACCCGAAAGAAATGAGCCGGGTTAAGGTTGGCTCGAAAAAAAGAGCCAGAAAACCTAACCCCACCTGACCCGAGTCGGGTTAGGGTTGGCTAAAAAATATGGCTCGTGAGTTGGCTTGAAAAAATAGCTTGCGAGTTGGCTTTAAAATTGGCTTGCGGGTGGGCTCAAAAATTGCTCGCGGATTGGCTCGTTTTAAGCCTATTTAAATGTCCTTGTAGTATTAATGCACCAGCTATGTGGCTTCCATCAGCTTAAACAAAGGGTTACAAAATGATAAATAAAAGTAAAATATTTGAGTTTCGAATTTTCTTACAAATTTGCTTCAACATCAAGAAACATTCAGAACCATTTGCTACCAAGTGAGTAAGATATTTGAACTAAACAAAATATAAAAATGGCAGGGATGTGAGAAGATTATGGACTTAGGTTTAGAGAAGGAAGAAAAATAATGACAAGATGTGTTGGTTTTGTCCATTTTTGTATATTATATTTTGTATTTTTTATAATAATAATAATAATAAAATTAACCCGTGAGCTGGCTCATTTTTTCACGAGCTGGCTCGGGTCGGGTTGACAGTTCATTTTTGCCAACCCAACCCGGCTCATTTTTTGCGGGTTACGAGCCAACCCGACGGGTTGGCTCGTTTTTGCCAACCCTACTTTAAACAACTACAACCTCCCAATTATTATTATTTAGTGATTGCTTTAAACGTATAACATTAGCATTGTTATTTCTTACTTCTTTTATACAAAAATATTTTTGCATTGTAAATTCTTAATTCAATTACATATTAATGTTTATCATTTTAGTCAAAACTACTGTGTTATAATGAAAGGAACTGTGTTATAGTGGGAGAAAGTGAGAAATTTTTAATTTAAATATTAAATAAAAATAGTACTTTTAACTTAAATGAATGTCCTTTAAAAGAACCAATATTTTTTCATTTTATTATTATTTTAAATAGAATAAAAAAATAAAAAACTATCATGTCGCGTTTTTTTTCCTCATTTTTAGTTTAATACTTAAGGACTAATAGTGAAGTTTATAAGAATATATCCCTCCATAATGTGAGATCATGTGGGGAAGCAATGTTATTCACCCAGATCAATTATGAGCCACTAGTTCAAGCAGTATGGATTCATGTGTTCAACTGATTGAATTGAATTTATGTAAAGATATGTAACAAATATATAACCAAAAGTAACACGACAACTAAAATGATGTGGCTTAGTAATTAGCATTTCACTCTTCTTTGCTTAGGTGCCAAATTTAAATCCTAAGAATGTAATTATGGTAAAATATTTTGTCACAATTTTCAAGATCCAATACAACCAAAAAATTCATATTGAATTTGCACCGATTAAACAGGTTTATAATTGTTTAACTAGTTCTTGATTAGGTCGCATTCATAGTCAATTTATTGACCAAGTAGACCGGTTTATAATCCAGTTCCCATTTCAATTGACTGCACTAATCCGATTTTAATAATACTTTTACTCTTTTAGAAAGCATCGGTATGTCATAAATAAATTAATATTTTTTCAATTTCCGTTCTATTACGTTTTTTACAATTATTAGTTTATTTATGAACAACTGAAATTATTTCATATTTTCTGATACTAGTTAATAATTCACTTTGCAAAATTCAAAGAGAATTATAAAAGGAACCGGAGTGTAGCAAGTGCCGCGTGATAAAAGGGCTTGAACTAGGCGGGAAAAAGGTAAGGGGGTCCTACATCCTTGACCCCACGCGGCGACCCCTTCTCATACGCATGGCATAAAAATTAAATCAAATTTCTCATCAAATTTCCTATGCAAAATATTTTTCATGATTCAAAATTATTTACATTATTTTTGACATTTGTCAATAAGTGTGGGTCCCTGTTCCACTGTACACGCGTCAACCCCAGAGGCCCCCTAGCAAAAGATTCGCTCCTTTTCAAAATTTTCTCCTCCGTGGGACCCACCATCTAATCAAAAGAGGACTCCTTATAAGTTGTGGGGGCGTGTAATAACACGAGTTGGAAAAATGGGTCCCACGTGCGACGCAAAGGTCAAGAAAGTAGCCAATGAGAAAGAGAGCTGGGTCTCTAGGTAACCCTCCTTTCTTTTATTTTTAAATAAAGTTTGGGTATATCCATAAAATTGTGGTTGTCGGTTTTACTTGATTTCGACACGTGTCCTTCTTCTGTTGCTCGTGACTAACTGCCCCCTCCTGCTCTCTTTTTCTCTTTCATGCATTGATGACGGTTCAGTACCCTTTTTCTTTTCTGTATTTTTTTAAATATTTAAATATATAATATTTTTGGGCTATAAAAATACAAATTTTTATAATTTTTTTAGATTTAATACTAAAATGGTTTCATTTTGGAAGTAAAAAATTACATGAATGATAAAATTCGAGTCAAGTAAAATTATACGAATGATAAAATTCTTATTAAATATTGGATTTATTATCTATCATTTAACAGATCAAAAAAATTACACGAATGAAAACGAATAAAATTTTTTTCTAATTCTTATTAAATATTAGGGAAAGATCAAAAGTTTTTTATAAGTTTTCTCAAAATTATTTACCCCCTTCTTAAAATTTTAAATAAGAATATAAATGATTCAAAATTTTGGAAAGACGCTAATT
Organism: Gastrolobium villosum; assembly: GCA_032173675.1. Lineage (NCBI taxonomy): Eukaryota > Viridiplantae > Streptophyta > Magnoliopsida > Fabales > Fabaceae > Gastrolobium > Gastrolobium villosum. The sequence goes on along the minus strand of JAVKPL010001976.1, from coordinate 28,294 downwards.
AATAATTTTTTAAAAATAAATATATAAATAAAACAAAATTTTGAAAAAAATGAATAAGTGATTCTAGAAAAAATTTACCAGGAATATTATGAAGTTTTCCCTAAATTTTAACATAGTTAATTATCAAGTTTTAATAGAGGAGATACATCTCCGGAAACTCTTATTCAAGTTCACTTGAGTTAAGCCGGAACAATTCCGATATAATTTAATATTTATACAATTTTTTGTATTTAATTATAATTGTTTGTAAATCATTTTATAGACGAAAATTCTGGTGGTGCCACACATTAACGTAGTTATGACGTGCTTTGTGAAGATAAGTAAGCATCAGCATTATTCCGTTGTTATGCTTTCTATTTTAGGGAAGACGTCACCTTTATTGGATTTCTATGGTTGACATCGTAAGGGAAAGAACGAGCAATGCTGATCGAACGGTTCTGATGCGTGTATGAGCAGTGTCGAATGAAGGCCCATCTATGCAGAAGATTTAGCTTTTTAGTGTGTGAGGAAGTGACGCAAGACGCACGCAGTGCCCAAAACGACAAAACTAAGGGATTTGAATCTTTTTAATTTATTCTTATAAAAGTAAGATTAACAAATTCTCCATACATGACGATACATTATTTTTGTAAAATAAGATAAAATATGGGGTATGAAAGGCAGCAAAGGTGAGCGTTTTCCTAAACTTCTCTTAAAATCGAATATGATTAAGTTATGAAAACTTCACCTAATTAGATTCAATTTAATTAGGTTGATAATATTTTAAATCATTTAATAAAATACAATTTAATCTATTGTAGTTATATATATTACCAGGGTTATAGTGACAAATGAGTTGTACTTTTAGAAGAAAATACCAGAATTAAGGCAATTATTTGAAGGGTTCTAATAGTTACAACTTGCAACAGTGTTCTCTATGAATATCTTGGGTTATGTGGGATATATTTATGTTGTAGGAAAATTGATGTCTCATGGTATATAAATAAAATTACAAGTGAGACCCATATGTAAGAGAAGAGAGAAAAAATAGATGTGGGATCCATTTCAACTTTGTGTGGGTAGGAATCTTATTTATCTTATGCAACATAAGATAAATATAACCTATATATATATATATATATAGGTGTTCATTAACCGATCCAAATCGCGGTGATCGAACTGAAAAATCAAAAACAAAAAAAAATCCGAAATTTTAATTGGATTAAATCAGTTTTCGGTTTGGTTGATGAAAATCGATCCAATATATTAATTCATCTCTACCTACTTGGGTCTTTCCCGGTCATAGCGCAATAATTTTTAAACTCAAGACCCATTAACCCATAAACTAAACCCAAGAAAAAACCTAGACACATCCCATCAGCAAAATTTCATTTGTGTAGAGCCCATGTCTCATTGCAAAAAAAAAAAAAAAAAAAACTATATTATCATTTACTGATATTTATGTATTTCAGTTTTTTTTACAAAGCCAATATATACAAAAGATATGTTATTTGCACAATAATCATAAAACAAATTTTAGGCTTATATTAGGATGTTGGAGATGGTTCTTCTGTTAAATTTTGGGAAAACAAGTGGTTGGAGCATGATCAAAATCTGGCCAGCAAAGCTATAACTCCTATCCCACAGACAGAAATCCATAAAAATGTTATGGATTATGTGAGTCTAAATGGAGAGTGGAATACGGATGCCTTGCAACAATTTCTATCAGAGGAGGTTATTCAGGTTATTAGAGGTTTTCTTCCTCCTCATGTATCTAATGGGATGGATAAGATATGTTGGAACCTTGGGGGATCAAATGGAAGCACAGTCAAACAAATATATTTTGCCCTAAGGGAACAAAATGAGATCATCTTGGAGGAACGAGAGATTTGGCATCACATTTGGAATATTAAAGGACCTAATCGGATTAGTTTGTTTCTTTGGAAAGTGGCTCATTATCGTTTACCAACTAGAAGCTCGTTAGCGAATTTGAGGTTAGCCCCTGCTACGTGCCCTTTGTGCAATGTGGAAGATGAAACTATCCTTCACATGGTTAGAGATTGCAGCAACATGAAAAAGGTATGGTTGGATCTGGTGAACTCAGATTTGATTCCTGAATTTTTTAACCATGATCTTGATAGATGGCTGATGGAAAATTTGAAAAAAAAATCCTATGTGAGATTCAATGCTCCATGGGCCTTAATTTTTGCAGTGGCGGTGTGGATGGCTTGGACTTGGAGAAATTCAATTGTTCACGGTAATGAGACAGATGAGCATGCCTACAAAGCCCAAACAATTAAGCTTAAGGTTTGGGAATTCTCTGATTGCTGGAAAATGAAACAAGGCTTCAAGACTACAAGGGCTCTTACATTCATTTCGGTTGGTCGGAATCCTCCAGACGTGGGTTGGATAAAAATCAACACAGATGGGGCATCTAGGAGACCATATGGTGGAGCTGCTTGTGGTGGAGTGCTTAGGGATGCATCAGGTAATTGGCTTCATGGATTTGCATACCATATTGGTCAATGTTCAGCATTTACAGCTGAACTTTGGGGCGTTCTTAAAGGTTTAGAACTGGCTTGGGAAGGAAGTTGGAGGAATATTATTTTAGAAAGTGATTCAAAATCTGTTATCACTTTGCTCACTAAAGATGGAGGAGTAGCTCGAAATCCACGATTAGTGACTCACATTCGAGCATGGTTAGCGAAAGATTGAGAGGTTCATCTTACTCATACCTACAGAGAGAGCAATGGTTGCGCAGTTTGGTTATCTTGCATGATCTAGACATAGGCTTGTAGGAATTGGAAACTTTTATAATTCATCACGCTTAAGGCTTAATCTAAAAGGGATTTCTAAGACATTAGGATTCTGATTGGGTTAAAGGGTTAAAGAACTAAGACATTAGGATTTAACCAATTAATTTTAGATGATGAATTGTTCAAAATAATTGAGATAGAATATTATTGAATTGTAATTAAACCAATTAAGGGGGATCGGGGGTAAAGTAAACCTAACTGCATTTTTTTCATAATTTCAAGTTTATCTTTTTAATTAATTTCTTTTACTGTCATCTATATTTAATTTTTAATTAAATATTGGTTACATGTGAAATCACCTTTTGAATTGTTTAACTTAGATAAAAACGGTGAAACTATTGCTTGTAATTAGTCCTTGTGGGAACGATACTCTACTCATTCACTTTATTACTCGTACGACTGGTATACTTGCCGTGTTCGCAACAAGTTTTTGGCGCCATTGCTAGGGTTTAAAAATCAACAATAATAGTATCTGTTGAGTTTAAGATTAGACCTTTATTTTTATTTTATTTTTATTTATTTTTATTGTAATATTTTTATTTTTTACCCTTACTGGTTTTTTTTATTTCTGGTTTATGCGAGGTACAGTTGATCCAAACGACTTGCTCTACGAACCAAAAATTGAAAAGATAGCAGAGGAGAACAGAAGACTCACTAAGGAGCAAAAAGAAAAAGAAAGAGTGAACAGGTCACTCTTCCAAGGAGAAACATCAACTATGGCTAAAGAAATACCACATGAGGATACCATGGAGCAATTTCTCAACCCATCATTTGCACTTGTCTCTTCTGCAATCGTCATTCCACCAATCCAGGCCAATAACTTTGAAGTTCATCCGACCTTCTTGCAGCTGTTCCAGAACAATCAATTTTTCAGGGGAGGACGACTATGATCCCAATCTTCATGTGGCGGGATTTTTGGAACTATCTCGGCTTCACGAGCATAATGAAGTTAGCACTGATGCCATTCGTTTGATATTTTTTCCTTTTACATTGAAAGGAATAGCAAAGGAATGACTGATCTCTCATGCCATTCAGGCCTCTCTTCAAGGACGATGGGCTCATATAAGTCTTTGTAGTAAAAATGATCTTCCATTATCGGTCTCCAGTAAGTAAAGTTGTCTACGTTCAGCTTCAACATGTCTTCATCATGTGAGATTCCACTAGTCTCTATATAGTCTACTTCAGAATCCTTCGAACTTAGGCTCTGATACAACTGTTAGGACGAACTCGGTCCCTCAATCTCGACTAAGAAACATTTATGGAAGTCAAATGTCGAGCTCGGAGCTCGGCACAATTAGAGAGGTCAGCCTGAACTCACCAGGTCAGCCTATACGCAACAAATCTGCGAAGGAGAGAGAGAAAAAAAAATGAACACAAGTAGATTTTAACATGGGAAAATCTTCTCCAATGCAAAGAAGTATAAATCCACGGGACACTAGTCCAGAATTAAAATTGCACTATGAAAATAATGGATTACAAGAATGAAGATTCACCAATAATTGTGGTGCACTCAACCTTCACCTACAAGGTGGTCTTCTCTCAAATTTCTCTAAGGAGGTCTAACACTCAAGCTTCTCCTTAGAGGTGTTCTTAAAATTGTCTCTCAAGCTAACCTTACCTCCATCCCACAACTATGTTTATACATTATAATGGCGGAGATGAGGGTACTCTTGTGTAATGGACTCATTAGCAATATATGCTAAGATAAATTTATAAACAATTGTAAAGACACTTAAAAGAGAATTAGTGAATCACATAATTAAATTTTAGTTGGTCCCTTAAAAAATTGAAATTGAAATTTGATGATATTAAGTTTTGAGGATTTTCCTTATAAAAATTTATTAGAAATTTATATGTGTGGTTATTACGCGATTTACTATAAGTTTATTGTGTAAAAGTTTAGATGATTTAATTTCTTCAAATATGAGCAAAATGACAAGTAATGCATATTATGTTTATAAAAAAAAAAAAACTAAAATGTAACCTCTAGCTGTTCATCAAGAAGAAAGATAGACATACGTAAGAGTTTTTTTTTTATTTCCTATTGTCACAATGTTAAAAGTAATACTAGAGATAGAGAATGATTAATGCTTCGACCATGATGTGAGACAAGCGACGTGAAAAGAAAATTAAATTAAAAGCAAAGATAATATAACGTATATGACAACTGCTTAGTTGTTTTTGCATGTAAAGTTGTATTAAATTACGTATTTAGCAAATTTTTAGTTACCCCATTGTAAATAATTTTATTTTATCATATTTGATAGTTATGCAATTTTCTTTGACTATACACAGTTAGAATGCATCAAGCGATTTACCAAAGAATTTTTTTTAAAATTGTTCATTTTTCTGAAATTTTTTTATATTCTCGTCTTATTAACATGATATTTTCAAAGTCAAGAATGAATTTGTATTCTATTTTTCTCTCTCTTTAGAATGACTTAATTGCATAGCTTACTTTCCTTTAAAAGAGTAAAGTTTGTTTTGATTTAAAAATTAAACTCTTTTATTCACATATAATTTCTTCATAATTTTTTCCTTTAAATTTATATTTTTAAGTTTTACCTAAATTTTAATACATGCATTAGTATATACATACACACATATTTTATTTGTTTTAGATTTTATCATCTATTCATCAATTACACAACTAGCTCGACCGAGTCGAATAGAATTACAAGATCGACAAAGCTCTTCTTACAAATTTTTAATACAATTATATACCTAGAACTCAAATTCAAGTTCACTGATTAAACTAGAACAACCCACAACTAGCTCATTCACTTTTTGGTGATTCACACCTACAAAATATTGGATATATCGTACTTTTGATTGAATTATTTGTTTTGTTAGCATGTTCAAAGTGCTAATAGATCCTAGGGGTGGCAAAATGGGTTGGCCCGTCCCGTTCCGCCACCAACCCGCCAAAAGTGAGCTGGCCCGTCCCATTCCGCTACTTAAAAATTTAGGTTGAAAATCCCAATCCGCCCCATTTTATGGCGGATTGGCGAGTCAACCCGCTTAAAAAATAAAAAATAATTAAAAATAAAAATAAATTATATTTTATAAATATTATAATATTACTTATTTTCGTATCACATTTCTCTTAGTTTTTTTTTTCCCAATCGTAAGCCTAAATCAATATATGCTAATATTTAGTTAGATATTCTTTACAAACTTATTTTTATCTCCATACATAAATTACCTTTGACATAAATAAAATTTTTCTTTTATATTTTTTCTAGAGAATACTATGATAACAAAAAAATTAGATATCACAAAAGCTTAAAAACAAATAAAATATTACCTAATAGTAAAACAAAACAAAAATTGACCTTGCAAGCTAACCCGTCCCGCCGCCAAACCGTTTTGACCCACAACCCAACGAGGTGGGTTGAGGCGGGCTGGTGGGTTGAAATATGTAACCCAACCCGTTCGGTTTTGGCGGATTGACGGGTTGACCCATTGGGTTCAACCCATATTGCCACATGCCCACATCTAATAAATCCTACTAATCTAGTTTCAGATTTCAACTTCTCCACTCTCCACAAGAATTGCAACTCTCATGAACCGAACTCACTAACTTTTGGATAGATCACATCTTGGGATTTATTTAAAACACCACTAAACCAACAATTCTTGGGTGCTAACTGTTGAGATAAATAGTCCTACATTGGTTGTGTGCGCAATTAATATGGCCTTTATAAAGCTTTGGGCACTCCCATCCTTTGAGCTAGTTTTTGGGGTGATATATCCCAAGGTTCTTTACATGATATCAAAGCCTCGCCGTCCCCCACTTTCTCTTGTGGACTCTCTTAGCACAGGTAGGTTGGGCCTGTTGCATCATCCACTCTTCAAGCCCAGTGGGCTCTCGTGTGAGGGGGCATGTTGAGATATATAGTCACACATTGGTTGTATGTGCAACTAATGTGGAGTTTATAAGGCCTTGGCACTCCCACCCTTTGAGCTAGCTTTTAGGGTGGTGTATCCCAATGTTCTTTACATGGTATCAGAGCCTTAGTGTTCGATCCTCGCCGCCCCCCACTTTCTCTTGTGGAATTTCTTAGCACAGGTAGGTTGGACCTGTTGCATCATCCACTCTTCAAGCCCAATGGGCTCTTGTGTGAGGGGGCGTGTTGAGATATATAGTCTCACATTGGTTGTGTGGGCAATTAATATGGCCTTTATAAGGCCTTGGGCACTCTCACCCTTTGAGCTAGCTTTTGGGGTGGTGTATCTCAAGATTCTTGACACTAACAAGCATCTTAATATTTTTTACTAAATTATCTTAATTAATTAGAAAATTTTAAATTTTTAATTAAACAAATATATTTTATATTTAATAATTTTTCTTTTAACTTCCTATTCAGTGTTTTTAAGATACTTGCTTTCTTATTAATTTTCATGAAAAAAAATCCTGAAATTATGTAATTTAGTTCTTTAACTAATATCTTCATGCACTTAAATTCTTAATAGATTGGTCCTAATGTCAAATGAGACCACAAGGGACAACATAATTTAGTTTCTGATATTAATTTAGCATAGAGGGTCAGACCACCACCCAGCTAAGCTATAACCTATACTTAGATAAAGGAAGAAATCAAAGAAAAGATTGTGCATTGGGTTGGGTGCTTCATCCTATTTGTTTCTTTGCCTCTTCCTTACTTGGAGTTGGGACCTCCCTAATTAAATGCGAATTTGGACGGGGTAGTGGCATGAGTCATGACTACTGCCACCACCTACACTATCTAGCTACCTTTCAAATCTTGTCTCTCTTAAGTTTGAACACTTTTCTTTCTAAATTCTAAATGTGCGTCAAACAACCACACACATGTCTTAGGTGCCAATTTCTCCAAATGTTCCCATTCATTTATAGATTGATTCAATCCCTTCCTTTATAGTCGGCAGTGCTTTAGGCCACTTGACTGGGTTATTTTCAAAGTCGAACGAATGAATGCATTCATTAAAAAAATTACAATTTTCTTAAAGACTTTTATAAGATTTATATTGTCAGGAAAAGTCATTCATATAATTTTTTTTAATACATTATTTCTCATATACTTTTTATCTCTACATAAAATGTTGTGATTTCAATTTTTGTTCACATTAAATTATAAAACCCTTCATCTAATAACAAAAACACATATTTCAAAAAAAATTAATACAACTTAAAAAAAAGTTGCTTCTAGGATTTTTTTTTTGCTTTCAATTTTTTTTTTCATTATAAAAAAACTCTTTTTATCATAAAAGTTTTTGTAAAAATTTATTTGGCCTAATTTTTATTTATAAGGAGAAGATCAGAAGCTAAGAAAAATACATCACAATTAGGCACTTAATCACTTCAGCTGCAACCAACTTAGTTTGAGTCTAATTTTTGTGATTTCTTTTGCACCGTGCTGTTTGGTCCGTGAATTTTTTTTATTTCATTATCCTACTTTTTTTTTTCATGAAACAGGTCCCAAATATCCCTATGATCCAAGCGGAAAAAAAAAACCACCATATATATGAAATTAATCTTAAATCGAATTGTATGAAAATTATTTAATTTTGGATACAAATATTCTTTATAATATTCGAACCCATATTCTTTCTGTAATTTGATCGTCCGGAGGCTTTAATTGAACCGGGTTTATCAAAATCTTTTTCTTTTTTTTAATACAAGTTTATCAAAATCTTTTAGTCTGAACGACCCTGCTTGTTTAACAATTTGAGGATTTAAAATAAAGACAAACTTTCTTTCTTATTTATATATGAGACTTAACTAATAAGTTACTTAATTTGTGAGATTATTCTCACACTTAAGCATATATGAATAACCCGATAGAATAGCAAATTCTCATGTATATAATAGGGGAAATAATTATCTCATTTTGCATTAGATATAAATTGGATGTGGGATCCATTTTAAATTTTTTCTCTCTCCTCTCTTATCCATATATGTGTATTGAGAAAAACAATCCCCATATAATAGACCCTTTTTGGACGTCGAGATTCATATACCTGTATGAACTCCTGTTGCAATGTACGTACTAAAGAAGGACAGACCAAACCTTTTTTTTATTTTTTTTTGTGAAAAAAAATTGTCCCCATGTATTAGTTGGACATGATAGTGAATAGATATTTTTTATTTTTTATTTTGGTACATAGAGTCAATAGTTATTTAATTTATTTTACTCTATACACAGTTAGAGTTTAGTTAATTAAAAAAAAATTATTTTATTTTGATATAAATTAGTTTTCTTGCAGTGAGAATAATTACGAATGAATCTTGTATATATGAGTATTTTTTTTCTCTTAGTAAATTTTATGTCACCAATAATTGTTTATCAACATCTTTATTACTAATTCTGAGGTTTTAGAAGATAGAAATGAAATCTTAAATATTTTATTATTGATTTGGGACTTCAATCGATGTTTCCATTTTATCTTTTATATATTAAACTTTATAATAATAATAATTTAAAATTAATCGTTTGTGACATAAAGAGAGAAAACTTATCTTTTAAATATTCTTTTACCTTAAAATAAATTACACATTAATATATCAAAAACTAAAACTTTTGTTATCAAAAAAAAAAAACAAAAACTTTAAATATTTATGTTAAGTCTTATATATATATATATATATATATATATATATATATATATATATATATATATATATATATATATATATATATATATATATATATATATATTTATACATATGTACATGTATGTATGTATATGTATGTATGTATGTATGTATATATATATATATATATATATATATATATATATATATATATATATATATATATATGTATATATACATGTATGTGTATATGTATATATATATATATACATACATACATACATGTATATATACATACATACATATACATACATATATATATATATATATATATATATATATATATATATATATATATATATATACATATACATATATATTTATATATATGTGTATATATATATATATACATATACATATATATTTATATATATGTGTATTATATATACATATATATATATATATATATATATATATATATATATATATATCATGTTTTTAGGACCAAATTGTGCTTAGTATTGTTGATTATGATCAAAGACATGATAATTTTCATTAAGTTGCAAGAGACTTTGGAGTTTTTGTATCTGATATGATACTGATTACTAATTGCATTCATTACAGGTTAAAACATAATACGAAAGAGCAAGGCTTGGATCGAGAAGTTGGGGAGATCAAAGTTTGAAGCTACGCAAAGCTCGCTAGAGGAGCATGTCCAACGAGCAAATCCAAAAAGTCAATTTTTCTCGTTCTCTTTACTAGGGTGCTCGCTCCAGCAAGCAAACCCAGCGAGGAACACCAGAAAGGACCTATTTCGTGCAAATGCTTATTGAGTTTCTCACTCCAAGGAGCAAACTCAGCGAGCATCATCATAAAAAGCCCATGGACTTTTATTAAAAGAAAGAAAAGAAAAAGGACTGGGCATTCACTTGGCAGCAACTAGAGATAGAGAAATGCTCGGTTTTGACCTAAGGAGAGGAAGAGAAGATCAAGGCTTCACTGTGGAGATTGAACATCAACTTCTTTTCATGGATTTCACTAGTTTTCTTTCATCTCTTATTTTTATTTCATTTGCCATGCCTGGCTAAACCCTTTTTATAGTTAGAGCTAGATGGAACCTTTTGAATCTTGATTACATTTACTCTTTCCTTTCAATATAATATTCATATTTCATGTTATGCAATTATTCTTCTTTTCATTCTTAATTCTTTTGTGAATAGGTCACCAATAAAGGGATACTTGAGCTTTGCATGATAATAGAGATCTTGGTGTGAAATTTTGATCTTAATAATTGCTAGGTTTTGTTTGATCTAGGGATAAACTAATAGAACTTATGATAGTGTTAATTCATTGTTCTTAATGCTTACCCTAAGCATAATTATTATGGGATTAGGATTCTTAATAGGGCAAAGAATTGAAAAACCA